>JAJOZX010005252.1:20000-62500 GCA_023014485.1 Bathynomus jamesi | reverse complement strand
ATAAACGTAAGATATTGTTTCGTTTATCATTTCGTTATAAAATTGCGTAGGTATTGCAGTAAATTTGTTTTAAAAAGACTTACACAGAAATATAAAAATTCATAAATGCGTCCTCTTTTTTCAATGTTTGCTTAATGGCCACCTTACACACAGTGGATGATCACAAGACGATGTGACAAAAGCAAGAATCAGGTTCTTGCACGAGCGTTCAAGTTCAAATATAAGGTGGGGACATTGATGTTGTTTTGACATAGTTACTGTTGTTATTGTTAATATCAGGCATTCGGGGATTTAATGCTTTTGGTTGTGATTAGTAAAGGGTAATGGAGGTTGAATTGTGAACATGTCCACTTGTACTTAACAAAATAGCACCAGGATATGAGGGTCAAATAAGGGAAGGTTTAATGAAGGAAATTACAGCTCTACTTGAAGATGATACTGCTCCAAATCCAGGTTCAGCTTGTAGTGATTATTCACTATCCACCTGTCAGAAGGAAACAATTTTGTCAATGAACTCGGTAGACCTACGCAACATTTATTTAAACAATACATAGACAAATGCAAAAAACTGCACTTTTCTACTTAAAGGTCAAAATATGATAATAAAAACCCACTCTAATAGACAGAGTTTATTTCCACAACAGTTTCGATGCCCACTAGCATCCTCTTCGGTGGATACAGAAAAATGAATGAACCAGAAACAAGAGGGAAAACAGTCCAGGGACCATTGAGAAATTCACACATAGGATAGCTCCCGTTCTCTCGACACCGGAAGGACATTTTATCAAAGGGTCCCGCTTATAGGCACCTTCGCACAAATTAAAATTATCTTGTGCTATTCATACAGATTCTATTATTTTTGACATAATTATTACATTTATTATTACATTTATTATTGCATTATTATTTTACTACAAAAATTTTAAATTTATTATTACATTGATTATTACATTGTTGTTCATTATTACAGAAATTATAAACCGAAAAACGAATGAAAAAGGCGAGAAGGAGACAATCCAGAGACCATTAAGAAATTCGCACCTAGGTTAGATCCCCTTCTCCCGACACCGGAAGGGCATTTTATTAAAGGGTCCCGCTTATAAGTACATTCGCACAAATTAAAATTATCTCCTTGTTCTATACATACAGATTCTATTATTTTTGACATAATTATTACAGTTATTATTACATTTATTACATTTATTATTGCGTTATTATTTTACTAGAGAAATTATAAATTTATTATTACATTGATTATTACATTGTTGTTATTATTACAGAAATTATAAACCAAAAAACGAATGAAAAAGGCGAGAAGGAAACGATCCAGAGACCATTAAGAAATTCGCACCTAGGTTAGATCCCGTCAAAATAATGTCAAAATAATAGAATCTGTATGTATAGAACAAGTAGATAATTCAATTTGTGCGAATGTACTTATAAGCGGGACCCTTTAATAAAATGCCCTTCCGGTGTCGGGAGAACGGGATCTATCCTCTGTGTGAATTTCTTAATGGTCTCTGGATTGTTTCCTTCTCGCCTTTTTCATTCGTTTTTCGGTTTATAATTTCTGTAATAATAAACAACAATGTAATAATGAATGTAATAATAAATTTATAATTTCTGTAGTAAAATAATAATGCAATAATAAATGTAATAAATGTAAAATAAATGTAATAATTATGTCAAAAATAATAGAATCTGTATGTATAGAACAAGTAGATAATTTTAATTTGTGCGAAAGTACTTATAAGCGGGATCCTTTGATAAAATGTCCTTCCGGTGTCGGGAGAACGGGATCTATACTATGTGTGAATTTCTCAATGGTCCCTGGACTGTTTTCCCTCTTGTTTTTGGTTCATTCGTTTTTCTGTATCCACCCGAAGAGGATGCCAGTGGGCATCGAAACTGTTGTGAAAATAAACTCTGTCTATTAGAGTGGGTTTTTATTATAATACATAGACATATATAGCTAACGCATTTATAGCCCCTTAGATTTTCATGCCGCTCATGTTTAGCAAGGTAGCCGCTTTTACCTTCTCTTCCTTCCTCATACCCAATTTAGAGGACACTCGTCCTCTAAATTGGACTAACACTTGACACTTGAAACTTATTAAAGAAAAACTATCCATAATTTTGGCTAAAATTATTAACTTGGCTAAAATTATTTCCATTGATATTAAAAACTGGTTTGTATAACACCCCTTTTAAGGGAGGTGATTATGCACCAGCTACTAATTATATACCAGTGTATTCATTATCTGAATTCAGCAAAAGCTTTCAGAAAATAAAAAAAAATAGAATAAACCAACATTTAAAATCACATAATTTATTATCCCAAAATCAGCATGGCTTCTTTAAGAAAATATCAACTAAAATGGCTGTCTTGAATCTTACAGAAAGCGCCATTGTCGGTAAAACGAATAAACTCATGATTTCTGTCTTTGTAGAATTGAATGAATAAGGTTTTTAGATGCGACAGACCATAATATTCTACTTCACAAATTATATTGCTTTAGAGAAGCTTCAATTAATTGGTTAAATAACTATTTGGGAAATCTTTAAAACTTATAAAGTATAAATTACAGGTAAAACATGCATAGCCTTGAAGGTGTTTAAAATATGGGGCCAAACTATGTTTAGACGTTTTTAATGTTCAATGCCATTTTTGCACTATTATATATATAATTTATTCTTCAGGAATAAATTATATATATATATATAATATATATATATATATTTTTTTAATTATTGTTTTATTTATTTTTAAGTGTCGTTTATCGTTTTTAAGTATCGTTTATCGTTTAGCTTTAAGCATCGTGTATGATTATTAATTTTCTTTTTACTGGCTTCGCGCACTAGAATATTGCTTGTTGCAAGCTTGTTGCTTGAAAATATTGCTTGTTATAAAGTTACACATGTAAAAGTTACATGAATGTACTGACAAAAAAATTATGGGAAGTTACACATGCAAAGTTACATGAAAGTTACTGATCAAAATATTATGGGAAAGTTACACATGCAAAAGTTACATGAAAGTTACTGATCAAAATATTATGGGAAAGTTACACATGCAAAAGTTACATGAAAGTTACTGATCAAAATATTATGGGAAAGTTACACATGCAAAAGTTACATGAAAGTTACTGATCAAAATATTATGGGAAAGTTACACATGCAAAAGTTACATGAAAGTTACTGACAAAATATTATGGGAAAGTTACACATGCAAAAGTTACATGAAAGTTACTGACAAAAATATTATGGGAAAGTTACACATGCAAAAGTTACATAAAAGTTAATGACTAAAAAATTACGCGAACGTTACGGGGTGAAATTACGTTAAGTAAAATTGCACGTAAGTTACGCCAGAGTTACTGACAAAAAAATTATGGATATGTTACGCAGGAGTTACGCGTAACAGTAAGTAAAGTGTATAACATTAAAATCACAACAGCTAGGAAAATAGTAGGAATTATCTGGTGGAGCTTCCAAAACAGAAAAACAAGTCGTTACGGGGTGAAATTACGTTAAGTAAAGTTGCACGTAAGTTACGCCAGAGTTACTAACAAAAAAATTATGGATATGTTATGCAGGAGTTACGCGTAACAGTAAGTAAAGTGTATAACATTAAAATCACAACAGCTAGGAAAGTAATAGGAATTATCTAGTGGGGCTTCCAAAACAGAAAAACAAACATCATGCTAAAATTATGGAAGAGTCTTGTCCTACCAGTAATTGAGTATTGTTCAGTATTCACAAACCCAAAAACGAGTCATTGCAAACATAATAGTCAGAGATGGCGGAAATGGAAGATGAAGGCTATTGGTCTCGACTACAACTCTTTAAACTTTATTCCCTGGAAAAGAAGACGCGAGCGGTGCACAGTAATATACGTATGGAAAATACTCGAGGACGTATTCTTTGCGGGTGTCCGTCCTTGGCCCCTCCTTCCTGCATAAAGAAAATTATATAATCTTAGAAATGAAATAGAAACACATTTGAATGAGAGAAAAGGCAGATTCCGTACTGGCCCAGCTGTAGTGGGACAGAGTGCCATGAAAACGAGGATGGAAAATACCCTCAGAATACGAGGCCCAAAACTTCGAAACCATCATTAGGTATCATAAGGTAAGGTATAAAAATTTATATTGATGGAAAGAAAAGAGAGGTACATCATTATTTACATACGGGAAATAAAGAAACTAGTTCCTGATTTAACTCTGAACCATGTGAACCATGTGAACCATGTGAATCATGTAACCATACGAACAACAGTGAAAAGTAGGAAATGAAGAACGTGTTGTGTTCCCAAACTAAAGACCAGACAAGGAACAATCCTCATCACTGAAGGAAAATAACTTTGCTGTCAGAGAGTCGAGGAACTACGGAACGCAACTGTGTAATGATGGAAATTGTCAAGAGAGGACTAGATGCCTGGTTCAAAACAATACCAGTTGAGCTGGGAGTACCTGGCTATGAGAAGTGGAGAAGGCAAGAAAACCAACGCTCTACTTCACAAGGCCAGCTCGAGAGGAGGGCAACATGCCTGACCTCCGTGAAATGAGAAATCATCGCACGGAACACCTGAAAGGTTGAAAGGTCTCTCTCTCTCTCTCCTCTCTCTCTCTCTCTCTCTCTCTCTCTCTCTCATACTAATATATATATATATATATAGTGAGAGAGAGAAATCCCCCTATATATATATATATATATATATATATATATATATATATATATAGGGGGAAAGTGAACACTACAACGGGGATAAACGTAAAAGTTTTTTTGAGTACTGGTGTGACGTCATGAATGTAAACGAAAAACAAAAGAAAAACGATTTGTTTTTATTGCAAAACGAAATATCTTTTTTGAAGGCTAAAAACTCCATAATAAAACTACGCAGGACACAATAATAGATCACTATTTAGTTTATATATTTACCCAAGTTCATTTACAGCGATGTGTTATACAAATAGCGTTTAATATATATATATGTGTGTGTGTGTGTATATATATATATATATATATATATATATATATATATATATATATATATATATATATATAGATAAATATATATATATACACACACACACCTTGGTTAACCTGGTTTAGCTTCCGCCCGAATTGTTCATTTTGACGAAGGTCAAGCTTGTCACTCCACTTTAGACCTACAGTTTAACGTGGAATCCGAACCACGCCCCACCAGCAGCCCAGCGTCTTAACCACTAGGCTACTTAGGGCAGTGGTCTCCAAAGTGGGGTGCGCGCACCCTAAGGGGTGTGCGAAGAAAATTTGATGATTCGGATTTATCATTTTTTTTCGTAGAAAGTTTTTGAATTTCAAGAAGATGACCGAGAAAGAAAATACTCGCTAACACACAGTCATTCCTATGAATTTGCGAGATAGTATCCGCGATATCGCTTACTTGCGATTAAAATTTAGCAAAGTAAATATCACAATTCGAGATCGCCGCATTATTTTGTAAAATAACAGTTGATTGACACCAGGGAAGAAACAAGTTTACGAACCGAATTTCAACAGAAAACTGTGCACAATTGGTGAATTGGATTAAAAAATGAGTACCCAGATTTAGTAAGCGCAACGAACGATGCGCTCCTTCCATTTGGATCTACATATCTGTGTGAGGTGTCTTTTTCTGCTATGATAGGTATTAAAACCAAGAATCGAAATAAACTGAACTTGGAACCGGACTTCGAATCGATGTCACAAAGTGTCAAACCAAGATTTCCAGAAATTATGAAGCACAGTCAGCCACGTTGTTCTTATTAAATTATATTGGTAAGTATATCTTCACCCTATCGTATTTCTGTTGTATACTATTAACTTACTAGTAAATAATGAAAGGATATATATATATATATATATATAAATCTTCATGTTCATTAGGGGGTGCGTGTTATTTATTTTTGCTGATTAAAGGGTGCGTGATCAAAAAAGTTTGGAGACCACTGACTTAGGGTACCCATTTATCTATCAACACCTATTTATTTTATTGTGTGGAAGGATGAACAGCTGGGTTTTGCTGCGCCACGACTGCCGTCACCGGGTCTCGATCCGAGCTGATGGATTCGTAGTCAGCAACGCTAACCACTACACCACTGAGGCGCACGAGTATATTTCTTCTACATTTTCGTCGGTGGTCGTTCAAATGACATTAGCTACAACATGCTACATCTTTTGTTTTTTCAAATTTTTAATCAATTACACTTACATTAAAGTAGATTAGGGGTATCAATAAAACAATTTAGAGAATGCACTTTTTTATCGTACACAACGATCATTTTTCGAATTTCACTGGTGTTAAGATTTTAATTAAAAAACTCTAATTCAAATTACTACTACTCCAGGCTACCTCAGGATTTTACACACCCATTTTTTTCGGTTAGGTTAACTTAATTTAACCTAACTTAACCTAACCTAACCTACACTGAACCCTCCCAAAAAAACATGTACCAAAAAGTAGTAGCTATTTTGCGTGTATAAAGAAAGTGGTACAAAAGATAGCACCGAATAGGAGCGAACGTAACTTTTAGCTATATATATATATATATATATATATATATATATATATATATATATATATATATATATATTATATATAATATATATATAGTGTGTGTGTGTGTGTGTGTGTAAACTTCAGAAAATAGATCAACTTTCTCGTATAATAATATACTGTACTAATTCTTATCGCCTTAATGACTGCGTGTGTATGTTTTGAAAGCCTAATTTCCTACTCAAATTGAGGTGGAGTTTCGAGTTAGGAAGACCTTCTGAAGGACTCGTTTAATTACTCGTTTCGGCATTCATTTAGTGTTTAATGATTTAATATATCCTAAATCCTTTCATTATTTCTTTATAAAAATTTAAAGTATTTAAAGGCGTTAAACACGAATTTGTACATACTCTAATCATTTTGGTGTTAGTAATTAATGGCTAATATTGAACGTAAATAACAGTGTATATATATTCTCCTATACAAGCGTCGTTCTTTACGTTAATTATACTGCGTGTTTGCAGTTAAAATGTATATATATATATATATATATATTTTTTTTTTAACTGCAAACAACACAGTATAATTAATGTAAAGAACGACGCTTGTGTAGAAGAGCGTTCCGCACAAGATGAGGAGGGAGAACGAACAAATGAAAAATGAGGTACCACCCTGGAATCGAACCCGGGATCATCCAATTGCCGGTCAGATATGCTATCCACTACACCATGGACCTCGATCAATCAGAAGTCGTAATTCTCCTACATACGAGCAGAAATCAATGCCCTGAGGGGGCACCTTCGCATGCCGTACATATATACATTTTAACTGCAAAGAACACACAGTATAATTAATGTAAAGAACGACGCTTGTGTAGAAGAGCGTTCCGCACAAGATGAGGAGGGAGAACAACAAATGAAAAATGAGGTACCACCCAGGAATGATCCCGGGTTCGATTCCCGGGTGGTACCTCATTTTTCATTTGTTCGTTCTCCCTCCTCATCTTGTGCGGAACGCTCTTCTACACAAGCGTCGTTCTTTACACACACACACACACACACATATATATATATATATATATATATGCTTAATAGTCCCGAAAAATTTGTTGTTATTTGATTATCTGACCTCTCTCGTGTTCAAGTGCGCCCAGCACAAACGAATGGGTTTTTCAGATTCATAAAACTGGTTTTTACCAACACGACGTTATTCCAGACGGTTTGCATGTAAAAGCATATGTGATAGAATTTCCATATATATATATATATATATGTATATATATATAACCTTTGGTTGGCTTCCGCCCGAATTGTTCATTCTGACGAAGGTCAAGCTTTTCACTCCACCTTAGACCTACAGTTTAACGTGGAATCCGAACCACGCCCCATCAGCAGCCCAGCGTTTTAACCACTAGGCCACCTTGGGTACCCATTTATCTACCAACCACTTTCTTTATTGTGTGGAAGGATGAACAGCTGGGTTTTGCTGCGCGCCGGCTGCCGTCGGGTCTCGAACCGGGGCAGATGGATTCGTAGTCAGCGACGCTAACCACTACACCACCAAGGCGCATTGGTATATATATATATATATATATATATATATATATATATATATGAGCACCTTTGGTAACCTTTAGTTAGCTTCCGCCCGAATTGTTCATTCTGACGAAGGTTAAGCTTTTCACTCCACCTTAGACCTACAGTTTAACCTGGAATCCGAACAACGGCCCACCAGCAGCCCAGCGTCTTAACCACTAGGCCACCCAGGATACCCATTTATCTACCAACCACTTTCTTTAGTGTGTGGAAGGATGAACAACTGGGTTTTGCTGCGTGCTGGCTGTCGTCACTGGGTCTCGATCCCGGTGCCGATGGATTCGTAGTCAGCAACGTTAACCACTACACCACCGAGGCTATATATATATATATATATATATATATATATATATATGTGTGTGTGTGTGTGTGTGCCAAAAGAAATTCTACTATTCAAGTAACAGCTGGAAAAGGAATTATAAGTACAAAGAAATTGGCAGCATATGCCTATATAATATAATCAGCCGCGTCGTACCTGACCAGGCTCTCTCTCTCTCTCTCTATATATATATATATATATATATGAAAAATATTGCATGAAAGTAACACATGAATAATATTTATGCTGAAAATAACTACGAAGGAAAAAAAAACACGAAATAGTGCTCAAGCGCTTTCGTCCGTCTAATGACATCTTCAGGAATACTATATATATATATATATATATATATATATATATATATATATACTGTATTATCTATCATTGTTAATATGTTTAGAAAGTTTTTATTATTATTGGTATTATTTTAGAATTAATCATATTGTACTGCCTAGGAAATCTATGCAAGTGTCACTGAATATTATCATTATCATAAACATAGAATAAAAGAGACAGAGAGTTTAACATTTTAAAATAAAATTATAATTATAATAATAATCTTTAACCTTAATATATATTAGCACCAATTCCCTCCCAGTCAGTGTATGTTCGAGTCTAAATTTACACGAGTGCATTCTCCTTTGAAAGAGATGTAAGAGATACTCGAATCAGGCCATTAAATAAACTAGCTAAACGTCCTGAGTGCATTTTCAATTATCGTCTTCAAGGATAAATACATTCCTCCAGAGTCAAATGATATAAATTCGAGATAACTTGAAACTGGTGCGGCGTTTAATCCTTGCTAAATTTAACAATTTAACAAAATATTTGGTTTTTATAATTGGTATAATATTTATGGAATCACCCTTAACTATCGTCCATAACTATATCAATATTTTAAATGTTTATAAATGTTTAAACTGAGCATAAAACGTAATTTTGGTCTTATTTCAACGTGTATAGAACACTGTACTCATTTTATTTAGTTTCGTTGACTATACAATTGCGGAAAAAATTTCGCCGCAAATATGAAATTTCAAGAAAGCCACAATACATATTCGGCGAATTTTTTTCCCTAACTGTACGCTCTGAGACTAATGACAAATGCTCTTGTTGATTGAGTGATGTTTATCTCTTAAATTACTGGTTTAGGTGATTTGTTTTGGGTTACGTCGTGGCCACTTCGCAACACATGTTTCCTGTCAGATTAGCAAAGTTAAACGACGTTAGATCTGATCCGTAGTTGGATGGGTGACCGTTCTCTGCGTTTAGATGATGTAGAGACTCGTGGTTCGGATCTCAGGTAAAGCTGTTAGAAGGGAGTTAAACAATCCCAAATATTATTGGGTGGTTTGTTTAAGAGAAGTTGGACTTAATACGCGATGTTCGTCCACTGTCGAATAACTTGAATTAGATTGGCGACAAATGTTACTGTACCAATACGCACCAACGACACCAACCAATTACCCGCGACCTCCGCACTCTAGAATCATTGCGCATCTTCATCAATAAACCCACACTCTTTGTTTTATGAGAACAGATATCAGTGATCAATGCAATGACGCATGGTGCCACCATAAAGATAATCAATCAATCAATCGATTCTTTAATCAGACCCACTATGATTGTTTATAGAAACACCGGACTGATAATAATCTGACGTAAGATGCTTCTCTGGGACTTTCTTAGTGGAGAAGGGGTTCAGATTCTACGTTAAGCAGTAGGTCTTATCTGTTATATGACCTCCCCCGCTTCAAGGTTGTTGGTACGAAAGCTGAATCATGTGGGTATCTGCAATACCAACAACCTAGCTGCCTCATTTTTTATTTTAATTTAACTTAAACGCGTAAAATGTGGAAGTCTCTCCCGACACATCTCCTCAGAGCAAAAGTGAAAATATGAGCTCCAGTTATTTTTCTTATTATCATATATATATATATAATTTATTTATGATATTTTTAATTATTCATCGCGAAATATTAATAGTTTGAAATAATTTTCAAATATATTAACAAAATTAGAGCTAAGAATATTGCTTCGAGCAGCGAAAACGGGTTCCCCACTTCAACAGTTCTGGGAGGACTGCCTCAGTTTTTAATGTTCTTAATGGCAAAGCTTGTTTAGCATGATAGTGTACTTTCAGAAGCAAAGGCATTTCGATAAGTAATATAAGAGTTCAGTTTTGTAAAAAGGATTGGCTGTGTGTGTGTGTGTGTGTGTGTGTGTGTGTGTGTGTGTGTGTGTGAAATAAGGATGTTCGGTAAAGGTGTGTAGTGAGAAAATCGTTGGATGTGAGTATAGCAGAAAGTATGCTGCTTTGGTATGGCTATGATGTGGAGAGAATAAGTAATGAGAGATTTGTAAAAATAAGGTGTATAATAGTGAGTGCGTAGATGTGACAAGTAGGGGAAGACTGCTTAAAGATGGAAGGATGAAATTAGTGAATGTGTGAATTAACTTGGAGTTGATATAAATGTGGCACAGAAGTAAAGACAGAGGAATGACAACTGTTCATGAAAGGTGTGTAAATGAATTTTTTTTTTGTTTTGATGGGGTTGTTAAACCTCCTCCGCAACATCTAAGCCTCTAAGTTCATATGACGTTAGAACACTGGAGGCCACGATGTAGCTCTGTAAGTGGAGATCTTCGTCTCAAACGACGTAAGTCCAGGCGTCGCGCTCACTCTATGAAAAATGAGAAAATGGCAAAAATAATTGCTTTTCTGATAAGCATCCATGTATTGTGCAATGAGGGTTCCATGCGTTAACACAGTGACCTCCTTCAAATGGAAATTAATCTGTCATTTCCACAGATGATGTATGTTAAGTTTCGATTCGACCGGTCTCAGCGTTTCAGGAGATTTTTAAAAATTTCATCAAATTTGAAGTAATAATAATAATAATAATAATAATAATAATAATAATAATGAAAAGAAAGATAAATAAAAAGAATAAAAATCAAGAAAGGAAAAGGAAAAAAAAAATCAAAACACGAAGAAAAAAAACCCGTGTTTTTTAGGGTTCTTCCGCCCGTCTCATGGAGACCCTTAAAAACACACATTTTACTTAAAAAAATAAAATTACATAAAAAAATTCAACTTTGAAAGTTAAAAATATATTCAAATCATCAACACGAAATTGGTTTTTTGCGTTATTTTATTGGTTGACAATGAACGTACTTTTCATTGTTGGTTATTATTAATAAGGAAAAGCAAAGAAATTTAGTTTTGAAACGTTTAGTTAAATTATGGGTACTAAAATTTACAGAATATATTTACAGAATATATTTACATAACATATTTACAGAACATATTACCTTTTGATTCCAGTCGATTTCCCTCATAGGACAGGTGAGAAAAATTACATTTAAACCTGTGAATTTTGAACGTCTGATTTTATTATTTAAAGCTAGGATTTTTTACTTAAAAGTTTATGTTCTTACCTAATGTTTGCATGCATAGCTGAACTATAGGAACGTTATGGGAGATGACAGGATAAGAGCTAATGATGTTAAATTCGGTGAAGTTTTATACTGAAGTTATTCAACCTACCTCCAATTTACTGATCAACTCTGGAACAATCTTCCTCAATCCATCTTTCCCCCTGTCTATGACCTCTAATCTTTCAAACGCAGATTGTCTAGGCATCTCAAAAACCCTGGACCTTGATTTTGGCTCTCTTCTTCTTCTCTGAGGTAGGGGGGGGGGATTTTGCGGGCGTTAGCACTTGGCCCCTCCTTCCTGCATTAAAAAATTCTTATTTAGTTAGACGTCTCGAAAAGATGAGTATAAGACATACTTTTTCAAACTTTTTATGCAACGCCCCCTCCAAACTGAAGTTAGTCCTTCACATACCCATTATTTCAACTGCAAAGGGCATTTTTCTTTAATATGCAGGAAGGAGGGGCCAAAGGC
Source organism: Bathynomus jamesi (assembly GCA_023014485.1). Lineage (NCBI taxonomy): Eukaryota > Metazoa > Arthropoda > Malacostraca > Isopoda > Cirolanidae > Bathynomus > Bathynomus jamesi. The sequence goes on along the minus strand of JAJOZX010005252.1, from coordinate 50,153 downwards.
GAATATCCACAAAAGCGCCCTCCCCCCCTATAGAAGGAGAAGAAGAGAGCCAAATTTAAGGTCTAAAGATTGTGCCATTTTTTTTTTTAATTTGAAAAGGTCGTGTAGTGTGTAAGATGTATGTATGTGTAGTGAGGAATAGAGAGAGAAGTGTGTGTTTGGGAACATGTTGGACTACTCACAGGGTAGGTGAGATTATTAATGATGTATGGAAAAAGATCAGCTAAGGAGGACAGTGACAGGAGAAACGGAAGTTCCAGCACGCCTTTTCTCTGCCTAACTTTCCTCCCGGAGTGCTTCCTTGGCGATTGGTGTCTATAAGTATAATCTCCTACTTGACCTAAATACAATGGAGTGTAATTTATTGGTACCATAATCATTGTGAGGTAGAATTAAAAATGGAGGTTTCTTTTATTAATGTATCATATTATTACTTGTTGTTTTTTTAAATAATATTTACGTATAGTGATAATAAAAAAAAAATTGAAACTATTCAGATTTTTACTTTTTAATTTTCTTTTGCTGACCTCCTTGTACCCCTCTAAGGAGGGGTGTGTCCTATAAGTTTTCATGAACGACTTTGACTTTAAAATATGAAGATTCCCCAAACTTACAATAACTGTAAAATTTTCTTACAATTAACCTTCGTAGATATGCGCCGAGAATTTTAATGTTTAACTCTGAGAGTAGAAAGTAAACATACCTAATTGTAGTGTGCAGTGATAATAATTTCAATTTGTGCAGTGATAACCAATTTGCGCAGTAATAATTTCAATTTGTGCAGTGATAACCAATTTGCGCAGTAATAATTTCAATTTGTGCAGTGATAACCAATTTGCGCAGTAATAATTTCAATTTGTGCAGTGATAAATTGAAAATCTGTGCAGTGATACATTAGGTTCTATATCGGATATAGAACCTAATTTATCACTGCACAGATTTTCAATTTATCACTGCACAAATTGAAATTATTACTGCTCAAATTAGTTATCACTGCACACTAAAATTAAGTATGAAAGTAAAACATTGATGTGCATCCTTATTTACATACGGAGTCTTCCGGTCAATCATTGCTTCTTCCTCTATAACATACGTTATAGAGGTAGAAGAGCCCCCCCTATAGAGAGCCCCCCCTATAGAAGGAGAAGAAGAGAGCCAAATTAAGATCAGAAAAGTTAAGGTACAGTGGGTTTGGGTAATTGTTGAGTGGGTGATCATCCTCCGAGTTCGGATGGTGTAGCAACCCGTAATTAGGATTCAACGTTAAGCTGTAGGTCCCCTTTGCCATATAACCCTGACAGTTAGTGCGGAAAATAAATCACGCAATTAACCAATCTTTACTATTTAAATTATTCTCCAAGCCCTCGTAAAAATTACCAAACATTTCGCTATCTGATTTGAGCCCAAGTGATTCAAGCTGTATTGACGACGCCATTGAAACGTTAGACCCAGATTAAAATTCCAGAACTCATTTTGGAAATTGCTTGGTAAGTTTTTGTATTAAAATTTAAAAAGTAACAATAAATTGTTTATAAAAATTTAACCTTTTGAAGAAAAGTGAGTTTAAAAATGTACTGAAGCATTAGAAAAAATGACTGCCTACTGCGAGCGAAATGATGGAAGCCTGCGAGCGAGTGTAATAATATAAAAAAATAAGTCACTGAAATCACAAAAATATATCTAAAATTAGCGACTTACATATTGCTTTCGTGCAAAAATAAGTAAATTATAGAGCAATCACCTACTTCTTATTTTACCTTTCGACAAACGTTACCAAAATCTGCTGAGTAACACTCAAGACAATAATTATGCTGCAATTCTGCTTAGTAAAGAAAAGAGACGCGAATTCAAGCAATGAAATTAGAGGAATTTCCATATTTGAATATATATATATATATATATATATATATATATATATATATATATATATATATATATATATATATATATATATATTATATATATATATATATATATATATATATATATATATATATATAATATTCAAATATGGAAATTCCTCTAATTTCATTGCTTGAATTCGCGTCTCTTTTCTTTACTAATATATATATATATATATTATATACAGTTTTATATACAGAGGGAAATTATTTATTCTCAAGACTCCAACTAAATTTCTGTATAAAGGCGGGGTGGGGGGGTTGGGGGGTTAGATAAGATAAAGCTAATTTAGATAAACGAATTGCATTCGCAATCATAGACGAGCGTAGGAGGAACACTAATATAAAATATGAAAAAATACAATTGATTCTGTTTAAAATACGAGTTGAATACTGAACGAGAATTAGCTATTCTGGCCTCACCTCGTTTTGTAAACTCAGTTTATATAATTCAGAAGGCGAACGAAAGTTCTATTAAACATCTTAAAATGGAGCGCAACCCCGCCCCGCCACCCCCCCCCTAATCGATAGAATTTAAAAAATTTCTCACCTCTATTTCAAAATAGAGAATTTACACAATACGAAAAATAAGAATCTAATTTATTAAAATAATAATTTATTAAAATATTAAAAAATCAGGAATTTCGAGAGATTAAAATTAAATTAATTCTCTTTATAACGTATTAAAATTTGTCGAATACAAAAAAAAGCTTTTGAGAATAAATTTTGATTATTTCTCATACTTCGACGTCGTTCGATTGAATCTTTTTTGTAATTTTTCAATATTAATTATTAATTATTATTATTAATTATTAATTATTATTATTATTATATCATTATTATTATTATTAAAGGTAAAATTTTCATCTCTTTGATAAACGTTAAAATATGAATATGAATTAAATATGAATAAAATATGAATTAAATATGAATAAAATATGAATAAAATATGAATGAAATATGAATAAAATATGAATAAAATACAAATAAAACTTTCATTCAACATTAAAAACTGTATTTGAAAATGAGAAAAAACGGTTTTAATATATATATATATGAGCTCTCGGTAGTTCAGTATTATCGGTGTCGGGTTCTGGGTGATGAGGCTCTGGGGGTGCTCCCTGCTGCTGCTGCTGCTGCTGCTTCTTGGGTTGGGTTAGGTCGGTCACTCACCCTGTCAATGTTCTGGTTCAGGTGGCCTTTGGAGCACTCTCACCTCCACATAGTTGTGAAATGAATTTCCATGCTGTTACCCCTATATATATATATATATATATATATATATATATATATATGGGATGAATTTCACAATTAAACACGTGAAATGAATGAATGATGCAAACCCACAATATGACGACAACACCTGACGAGGTGTACTTCTGAACACACGGAAAGCCTTGGAATAATTTTCTTTTTCCTTGTGGTTTTGCATCATATATATATATATATGGAAAACGTGTACCTAATGTGTATGGAACAAGGAACTCTTCTGGGATAATTAAATCCACTATAGTCCGAAAAAGTAATGGTAAATGGCAAATACTAAAGTTTTTCTTTTTCATGATGGAAGCCCAACGTGGGCAACGAGTCACGAGCAAAGAGGCCCCAATAGTTACCCTTTTTCTTTGATGTGAATTCAATCCGACGTACTGTAAATGCAACGAGTTTCTGGCGTATATTAAGGTTTTGAATGTAGTTGTCTAATTAGCTTTAAACCCTAGACCCTGTCCCAAAGCTGGATCCTTTAGTATTTACTATTTACTATTACTATTATTCGGACTACAGTGGATTTAATTTTTTTTATGTAGAAAGGACGGGCCAAGGGCAGGTGCCCGCAAAATGCCCTCCTTTATAAAAAAGAGAGAGACAAACTCAAAGTCTCCGAGGCTCACGATGTTATTTTTTTTTTAAATTTTGGAAAGATTGTGTAGTGTGTAAGATGGATGTATGTGTAAGTGAGGATTAGAGGGAGAAGTGTGTGTGTGTGTGTGTGTGTGTGTGTGTGTGAGAGCATGCTAGACTGCTCACAGGGTAGATGAAACATAGAGAAAAGACCAGCTGAGGAGGATAGTGACGGGAGAAACTGGAGTTCCAGCATTCCCTCTCCCCTGCCTAACACCCCACCCCCCCCGGAGTACCTTCCTGGTCGATTGGTGTCTACAACATCCTCCTCCCGAATTATCCCAGAGCAGTTCCTTGTTCTATGCATATTAGGACTGTGTATTTCGTAAAAGTTATTTCAGGGAAACATTCTGAGTTGTATCACATCATACACACACACACACACACACACACACACATATATATATATATATATATAACCTTGGTTAAGCTTGGTTTTGCTTCCGCCCGAGTTGTTCATTCTGACGAAGATCAAGCTTGTCACTCAACCTTAGACCTACAGTTTAACGACTACGAATCCATCGGCACCGGGTTCGAGACCCGGTGACGGCAGGCGGCAAACCCCAGCTGTTCATCCCTCCACACAATAAAAATAAATTGGTTGGTAGATAAATGGGTACCCTAGGTAGCCTAGTGCTTAAGACGCTGGGCTGCTGGTGGGGCGTGGTAGTCAGGGATGCTAACCACTGCATCACGAGGTGTGTGTGTATATATATATATTACAAGAAAGACCCACCACCAAACGTCGCCTAGAGATTTTAACGAGATCTACATATGTATTAACATGACTTAACCTAACTTGTCTCATAAACGAAACTCAGCAGACATGTGTTAAATTAACATCAGGTTTGGTTATTTATACACTCTATGCACGTATTATTATTATTATTATTATTATTATTATTATTATTATATCTTGTTTACCTTGGTTAATATAGACTAACTATGAGTTTACAGTTTCTTGAGACACTTAAAAGTGCAATGAGTAAAATATATGAATCTGTAAATGTAAACAAACTGTAAATGTAAATGTAAGCAATGAGTAACGTATGTGAATCTGTAAATGTAAATAAATATTCCGTAAATAATATTCTGTAAAGAGATAACAGCTGATAAACATATTTGAAAATAGAGTTTGTCCGCAATTTAACAGCAATTAATTCTACGGGAAATGATCTCCAATAACACTGGCCAACAAAATGAAACTTTTTTTTCTCATCACAAACATGATCACACTTTTCTTGATGCATTTTTCGCGCTGATTCCGAATCTGGTTCTAGTTTGTTTCTAGCACGTATATTTATATAGATACACTGGTTTTGATATTTTTAAGTTTTTGATATTGCTATAAGAAAATTTATGGATGTTATAGATCACACTTAGGAATGCTAAACAACAAATACATCATATACCTTATTCAATGTACTTATAAATAAAGAATATATACATTATTTTATTAAAAGCGCTGTGAGTGTGATTTCCTTTTGTAAATTTGGCCTGGATTGTCACGATACAGCATCCAAGAATGGTCCGCCATCATGCTTTCATTCCAATATCCTTGGTAGCGCTTCTCCATCATCTGAATATCTTGATGGAAGCGCTCTCCTTGCTCGTCACTCACTGCACCAAGGTTTTCAGGAAAGAAATCTAAGTGGGAATGCAGGAAGTGAATTTTTAACGACATTCGACACTCCATTTCTTTGAAGGCATCAAGGAGGTTCTTGACTCCATCCTTATACGCAGGTGACTTGTTGCTTCCAAGAAAGTTTTCACATATCCATTTGAACGCCAGCCAAGCCTTCAATTCCAGCGGACTTAGGACTTTTTCAAATTCAGTGTCATTCAAAACCTCCCTTATTTGTGGCCCAACAAAAATTCCTTCCTTCAATTTTGCTGCAGTAACCTTCGGAAATTCCCTTGAAAGGTATTGGAACCCTTCAAAATTGACTTTACCCATTGCTTTAACAAAATTCTTCATTAAACGAAGTTTAATGTGAAGAGGTGGCAGATAGATCTTTTGGGGATCCACTAAAGACACAGACTGGACATTGCTTATCCCTGGGACATATGTATACCTAAGTGGCCAGTCACTTTTGGTGTAATGTTCTATAGTGGCGCGACTGTCCCACAGGCAAAGGAAACAACAAAATTTTGTGAATCCTGACTGCATACCCATAAGCATTCCTATAACTTTTAGATCTCCACAAACATTCCATTGATGACTGTCGTATTTGATTGCCTTAAGTAGTATATCCATATTGTCATATGTCTCTTTTAGATGGACGGAATGGGCAATGGGGATGGATGGCATTATATTACCATTATGCAAAAGAACTGCTTTCAGGCTTCTCTGCGACGAATCAATAAAGAGGCGCCACTCAGATGCCACATACGTCTGAGATATGGCTGTAAATAGTCCATTGATGTCATGGCAATAACAGAGAGGACCGTCTACTGAAAAGAATGCTGTTAATTCAAAATTCCGCTTTCGGTAGTAACTAATACGAACATTGTTCTCAAGTAAATTGTTCTCCTTTAGTCTTGAGGCGAGAAGCTCTGATTTCTCTTTAGACAGCGATAAGTCTCTAACAAGATCATTCAACTGTCCTTGGGTTAACTTTTTAGGCTCTAAATGTCTACCTTCAAAAGTGTACTCTGGTTCTGTAGATGGTCCGGAAACGCCAGTTGCACCTTCATCACTTTCCATGTCATCTATGGTAGAATCTAGCCTATCACTTGGGGCAATTGGAATGGGCAATGTTTCATGTTTTACTGGTCTACGTGCTGAATCCAAGTTTGGATATACAATCTGGTGTTTGTTTTTGGCAGAAAACCCCATTAAGTTCACACTTCAAAAATAACAGTCTTCATGATGATCTCTCGGCTCCCTCCTGTCAACTGGCCGCATACGAAACAGAACTTGTCGGGGTCATTCTTACATTGTCGAGGCATGTTGACTGACCTGAGCAAACTATAAATTCAAAAAAAATGTACACCAACTTGACACAACAAGTTCTTGGACTGGACTGATCTTTTGACACACAAAGCACGGCGTTGTTAACTTGTTGCCTGAATCACAATGCTGCTAGACGTAAAAGCTCACACCTGAAATACATAAGATGTATAATTAAGATAATTGAAATAAATAAGATGAATAAAAAAAACACAATAAAATAAACACAATCAAATGTTGAAATATTAGTATTTTGCCTATGTAAAATGGTTAAATCTGTGTAGTTATATATATGCCTTCATCTTGAAAACTATACGTGCTAGAAAAAATCTGAATGCAGTTTTGGAATCAGCGTGGAAAATGCTATCCAGCCACCACAAAGTTTACTCTGATGAAAAATCTTTGTTGACCAGTGTAATTAACTCATTTTCTCGGATTTTTAAAGTAAAAAATTAAATTCTACTCTCAAACTTTTAACTTTTAAAAAAGAAGTAGATTTAAATAAAAAATACTTTAGTATAGAAAATATGTAAACATAAAAATTAATGATTGCATGCTGTTAACGTAATCACGATCAAACTTAACATTTTTCTAAAAATGTTTTTATATTAACATATGTAAAGTTGTAAACAGATAATCTAAATGAGTCAGTTATAAACGAATTTCGTAATTGGATTGATTGATTTATTAATTAAAATTCTCTTCTCTATTATTCTCCTTCAAATATAAAAGAATTGGCAACCTTTTTTCCTACTCTTTCCGCGGATATGCCCATCGGGCAGTGGTTAGAAATAGCAGGGCGAATTAGAGTTATCGTAATGACTTTATTATTTGGTATTGAGTTACAATGAATAAAATTAGTAGATTTTGGGGTTACCAATGTTGCAACGTTTCCTCGTTATAGGATAAGACGCAAAACATGGAAGCCAGTTTCGAGAAAAGAGGAATTTAGAATTATTAATGACTTATTAAATGTTTTTAATTATTTGTATGATATAATTTTACTTTAGTAACGCTGTTGAAACGGGCTGAAGGGATTAATATAAAATTTAATGATAGATATTCCAGTTTCGCAAGTATAGCAAGCAAGACTACAACCACAACAAAATATTTATGGGCCCAGAAACGGCAGACAACCGCACCAAATTTGTCTAAGATTTAACCGCATCGACAAATTCAATTTGTTACAGCAAATTGTTACAGCAAGTCGCCGTAAAATAAATAATATCAAGAAGGTTTCAATCTAAGAGAAAACATTACGTTAATGTATTTTTAATGTATTTTAAATGTAACTTAAATGTACTTAACCCTAAAAGGACGACGCTACATATTGGTAACCTTTCAAATACACGCATTCGTAACTTAACCTTACAAACAATTCCGGTGTTAAAGGGTTAAATGTATCTTAAAAAGCTACGATTGGTTTAGACATTACTCTAAACTTTAGAGTAATGTCATATAATGATGGCAACACGATAAATTTTAGCAATTGAATTCTATGTAGTGAATGACATTATGGCAGAACCGGGTAACGGGATCATAATGCAAGTTTATTTGAATTCTTATGTTAACCATAGAAATAGGGTTGAGAAATTTGCCAACATCACAAAAATGGAAATAACCAATACAAAATCTTACTGATGAGCCTACTTTTTTATTTTACACTTTTTATACTTTTTTTTATTTTTTACACTTTTTTTTACACCTTTTTAATTTTTTACACTTTTGTACATAAATTTGTTGAAAAATGGTAGACACAAAGTGTGCAGTTATACAAATCTTAATTAAATTTTTGATTGTACTGTAAGTGTGATTGAAGCTGATGATATAATTGTGGTATGAGAAAAGTATGAAAATTAAATCACTGATAAACGTATCAATCAGGCATCATACTGTGGAGTTGATAAAAGAAAAACTCTTGGGTATTTTAACCAACCAACCAACCAACCAACCAACCAATAGAGATTATTTAAAAGTTGAAATAAAAGTAAAAAAAGGATATTAACCATTTATTGATGAAACCATTATTGATGGAAGTGGACCAAAAACTTAATACTAACACCAACAAATGATGATTCTTCAAAACTCAAAACATTATTTCACAAAATTTTAGAAAACCAACTAAAATATTCGATCAGAAATGCAACTAAATATATAATAACTTTATTATTTATATTTTTTCTCTAACTTCTTTCTGATATTCACCACTCCACTACATCTTGTCCTATTTAACATTTAAACATAGCTCTTACGCCTTATTTGCATCTCCAAATTTCCGAAACGCTCCAATCTGAACTCGCATTGGGGATAGGATATCTCCTGAAGTTTTAAATACATCTTACCAAATAATTATCACGTAATTTAATTTATAATTCTTAATTGCGGGGACTCTTTCACACTTAATATAAATGATAAAGCATGAAGGAGCAGCGTCTTCATATTCCGTCATTGTCATGGACGAGGCAACAGAACTTAAACGATGTAATTCGTTTGGAAGAGATTTGCATAAATCAGATCGAGTGTTTTTAACTTAAACATTAAATGCTTCACACACACACACACACACACACACACACACATATATATATATATATATATATATATATATATATATATATATATATGAAATCAAATAGTGTATTATGTAAAAGAAATGTATAATCTGAAAAAAAAAATACCCATCCTATTTATAGCGTCAAAATAACAACAATACTACTACTACTACTACTACTACTACTACTACTACTACTACTACTACTACTACTAATAATAATAATAATAATAATAATAAATCTTACTAAGTTTAAAAAATCAGTCAATTAAAATTAATGGGAATAATCCCTTCATTGGTTACGTTAAAATATGTAATGTAAAGTATTCTAAAATTTTGAACCATTTAACATTCCTCAGCGTCGTCCTGCGTGAATGAAGGTGTCAAAGAGAGAAAAGGATAACAATAATAATGATGATAATAATGATAATAATGATAATAACATTAATAATAGTAATGATATAATAAACAAAATCGGATTAATTCGACACCGCCTTCGATGACCGAACTTAATACTGGATTAAGTGCATTGGTTGAAGGTATTAAGAGGCGAGATGTCGAAATAGGATTTTGAAGGATATCAATTCTTACGTCGTCGTTGTTGGCTGCCACTTCAACTTTTTATTTTTCATATTTTAGAAATTTAAATCCAGAAACAACTCCGAGTATTATGACAACTTTTTGCGATACGAGCAGCAAGGTCGATCAATGTACTCGCAAAAAACAGTTAAAAAGTTTAAAAAAAATAAAAAATAAAAATAAAAAAAAATTTGGTGAACCAGTTCGAGGCTAAACTCGTTTAAATGTTTCGGAAAGCAATTTAAGAATTCAGATAATTTGGAACTGACTTTTATCGTTTTAATGTTTCTTTTCTCTTATCTTTGTAAGATAATACATTTTTTACGCGAATTAATCATTCGAATATCAAATATTACGTAAACAAACCTTTCAGTTCTTTATACAAATTATTTCTTAATAATATGAGCTCATTACATTTCAAAACTAAGACAAATTTAGGAATTTTTAAGGTCTTAAGGTCTTAAAGTCTTAGGATTTTATAAGGTTTTAAGGTCTATTATCGTTTCTATTTTCGTTTAGAAACGAAAATAGACCTTAAAACTCGACAAAAATGAAGGTATCCCGGTGAAAGAGTAAATATACCTTTCTCTAGGAAGGTCACTGTGATTAATTTTCCTCCGGGGACCTACAACTTAACGTGGAATCCGTGTCACGGGTAGCTACATTATTTGAACGCAGAAGGCAGTCACCCATCCAGTTATACTATACCCGATGTAACCGCATTATATAGTTTAGGGTTATTTAATCTTCTTCATAATACCAAAAGCTACGTGACACAGGGGGCCTGCAACTTTACGTGTGACCCTAACTACGGGTAACTCAATTAATAAACAGACCTAATATCGCTTAACCTCGCTGATTGAACCGGAAGCGGTGTGACAACATGACCACGCCGTCGTCCTTTCAAGGAAAGGATTCGCAAAACTGTGTAAGGGCACGTTCTGTTTATTTTAGTTTACTCATCCGACTCCATATTGCTCAGTGGGCAGGGAATTCGAATCGCGATGGCGCTGGTAATACAATAGTTAAAGCAATGGACCACACATTAATAATTAATCAGTCAGGAGTCAGAAACTGACGCAGCTCAGGCCAAGTAGTGCGGTCCATTGCTTTAACTATTATATTATCAGCGCTATCGCGATGATATATATATATATATATATATATATATATATATATATATATATATATATATATATATATATCATTAACATCTACAATTAAAATATCGAATAAAACCCGATACAATAATTAACATCTATTTACAAAGTGACATAGATACAAATCTATAAATTACATAATGACGAAACTAAAAGAAATTGATGAAAAAAAAACAACAACTCCCAAACACAGGACAATGATGGAAATCAAAACACAGATTGATAAAAAGGTTTTGACAACCTTGACATCAAGAGACAGAATCGAATTACGTTGATTGGGAATCACATAAAATCGCCATAATGGTGTTATCTCAACTTTTTTATCGAGTTTTGATTTATGTCAATGGAACACATATATTGCATTAAAGGGCATACACACACACACACACACACACACACACATATATATATATATATATATATATATATATATATATATATATATTATTATATATATATATACACACATTTAACTGCAATGACCACGCAGTATATTAATGTATAGAAACGACGTAAGTATAGAGGAGTGTTCTGCACACGAGGAAGAGAAATAACGAACAATGAAAAATGAGGTAACCGCCAGGGAATCGAACCCAGGATCTTCCGATTGCCGGTCAGATATGCTATCCACTACACCACGGGCAGAACACTCCTCTATACTTACGTCGTTTCTATACATTAATATACTGCGTGGTCATTGCAGTTAAATGTACATATTCACGATTTGCGAGGGTGCCCTCTCAAGGCATTGGTTTCTGCCCTATGTAGGAGAATTACGACTTCTGACTGGTCGAGGCCCGTGGTGTAGTGGATAGCATATCTGACCGGCAATCGGAAGATTCTGGGTTCGATTCCCGGGCGGTTACCTCATTTTTCATTTGTTCGTTATTTCTCTTCCTCGTGTGCAGAACACTCCTCTATACTTACGTCGTTTCTATACACATATATATATATATATATATAGTATATTATTTGATAATAACAGCATGAATCCTGAAAACTCAAAAATTTGGGAATCAGAAAATAAAAATAACACACACACACACACACACACACACATATATATATATATATATATATATATATATATGGGCTACATCGTGGCCGATGTCGCAACACCGCTTCCCAGAGATCAGCGAAGTTAAGTGACATTGGGTCTGAATAGTAGTTGGATGGGAGACCGTCCTCTGCGCCCAGGTTATGTAGCGATCCGTGGTTCGGATCCCACGTAAAAATTGTAGGTCCTCTCCGTCATATGACCTTAGCTGTTGCGAAGGAGGTTAAACAACTCCAATTAAAAAAAAATATATATATATATATATATAATTATATATATATATATATATACTCACAAGGAAAAATGAAAAGCGATTACAAGGTCTTTCGTATATTCAACAGTACACCTCGTCAGTGAATGATAGAGGAATAGAATGTAACAGAGAAGAAAAAAAATAACCCATTTTCTTTCAAGTTTGAACTAAGTTTGGACTAGAAGATTGTCTGTCCAATCCTGCTTCAACCGGAGCAGTAGTAAGTAACCCGCGCTGTAGAAGATTCCACGCAAAATTCCGCCAATACCCCCTTGCGGGATGGACAGATGGAAAAGTGGTTTTCTGGATCAAAGATTCTATTCAAATATCCTCTTTAGGTAAAATCTAACGATTTATGACAGAAATCTACGTTAAGTCCATTCGCCTCTTCGTACACCAAAAAAAAAAAAAAACGTTCACACACACTATATATGTAATCGTTGATAAGAGTTTTTTAAAAATTATTATCATTACGTAAATTTTCGAGTTGTATCTCACATCATTTCTGTTTTTTTTACATGATTGATGGCTCGTCAGGTCTTGTTTAATTTACATAATATTTGTTGATTTGATTTTCCTATTTTAGTAAGTCTCTTATCGGAGTAATCAATGCATCCAAAATTCTACTTTGCAATTTTGCTTTTATTTTTACCAAATTGCAGTATTGTTGATGCCTAATTTAGCATCTTTTTTTGAGGTCACTTTCTTGCGTGTGTGTGTGTGTGTGTGTGTGTGTGTGTGTGTGTGTGTGTGTGTTTTAGTGACGATAAAGTAGGATAAAGGTAATGAAACTGGCACGAATAGGCACATATTGTCCGAATGTGGCACCACTTTACTGATCCGTCAAATATGCACAAATTTTACACAATCTGAATATGAGAAACCGCCGTTCATTTCATCTGCTATGACGTCATTACGAGGCAAAATTTTTTAATACAATAACAACCTTATTAAGAATACCATTTTTATCTTCTGGTTGTAAAGAAAATGTGTGTGGGTTCTTGTCTTCCATACGGAATCGCGACAACATTGAGGATACGTACAGAACCCATATAGACATGAACGTGCGTATCAGAACATTAGTAATGTCGCGGTGGTTTATCTTTATAAAGGATATCTTTTATCATTGAAAAAAAGGATATAATTAATATTAGGCTAGGTTAGGTTAGGTTACGGAAAGTTAGGTAAGGTTTAATTAGATTTGGTTAAATTTATTTGGTTTTTAAGGTTGAAAAATGTTGCGATACAGAATCGAATATGTGAAAATGTCGCAGTTTTGTAAGGCAGCCAAAAATGTGTGTGTGTGTGTGTTTTAACTGCATTATTATTAATATTATTATCCGTGACCGGACAGCTCATACCAGGACAACACATACCCGGACAACTCAGACCCGGACAACTCAGACCCGGACAACTCATACCTAGGACAACTCATACCTAGGACAACTCATACTCTCTTCAACAATTACCACCCCAATGTTGATCTTTTCATCTATATCCACCCCGAAAGTTTAAACTCTGCAAATTAACCAAAATAAGATAAGAAAACAATAACAACAAATTTATTATTTATTGCAAACATATAATAAATAGAGAACCATTATTTACATAGGATAAAATTTGAATGCCCGGTTAGGTCAACTGTACGCCCTTGACGATTGGTTAGGTTTAGTCGTGATATTTTCGTTAGTTTTAACGAAAATATCACGACTAAACCTAGCCAATCGTCAAGGGCGTACAGTTGACCTAACGGGCATTCAATAAACCTAACAAGCTTGACCTTCGCGAAATGAGAAATCATCGCGCGGAACCTTGTAAGGTTGTAAGGTAAGGTATATAACTTGCATGACTTTTAAATGTTTAAATTTAATTTTTAATTTTACAAAATAAATGTTTTCATTAATTTTAAAAATAAATGTTTTCATTAATTTTAAAAATAAATGTTTTCATTTCAAAATGTTTTTATTAATAACTTGCATGAATTCTAAATGTTTAAATTTAATTTTTAATTTTACAAAATAAATGTTTTCATTAATTTTTCATTTTTTTTTGTGGTCCTAGGTATGAGTTGTCCTAGGTATGAGTTGTCCTAGGTATGAGTTGTCCGGGTATGAGTTGTCCGGGTATAAGTTGTCCTGGTATGAGCTGTCCTGGTATGAACTGTCCTAGAACCATTATTATCATGCCATGCGTGGCTGGCTACGAGGACAGGAAGAGATCAGACAGCAATTCCCCCCTTCACCAAATCCCGCAAATGAGGCGGGATGCTGCAGAGGGGTCGACTGCAGATCGACCCTGAAGCGTCGTTCAAACTCACCAAAAGTAACCAAAAGTAAGTAAGTAAGTATTATTATTATTATTATTATTATTATTATCATTATCATCATCATTATTATTAATTACACGTGACCACGTAAGTCTAAAAATAGAATTACTTTTTCCTACTTAATAAAGTTTATTGTTTAATGTAACATAAAGATAGCAATTATCTTTAGGTAACAACTATAAAAATAATGAAATTTACTAATGATCTTTAAGGGTAATTTTTAATGTTACAGAAATAATTTCCCAATACTTGCAACTGCATGAGAACCAACCAAGCGAATAATGAATTATTATCTTGGATTAAAACGTTAAAAAAAAAATATTAAACAATATATATATTATATATAGATATATATATAATTATTAATTTCTAATTAATTCAACCTCTGTTAATATTAATAATAAGGATAATAATGAAGATAAAGTGTTTGTAATGTAAATTTTTCATTATTCAGCTTATCAATTATCAAGATCATTATCATTTTATCATTGTTAAATTATTTATCATTATCAATAAGATCATTACTTACGGGTGCATTGAATTAACTCAGTGCAATATTAGACGATTCTAATTACATTACTGTTGGTATCGACTTTGGGACATTATTTTAAATGATCGAAAACTCTTATATATAGATAGCCATATCATAATCAAGCAAAATTGAATAAACTATCAGTACCATCTCTACATTTCACTGAATTGAGTTTAAAGAGCATTGAAGGAGGGGGGGGGGGGGTGAAAAAACCTTAAAAATCCTTTGTCGAAAACAGACTAAAAAAAAACCACCCCAAAAAAAACCGAATAGAGATCAGCTTTGTTCGAGAACGTGCAGGAATTAGAGACCAAAAGAAAACCTCTCATACCGCTGGCTGCGGCGCGCTCGCTTTTACCCTCTGACCTTCAACAAAAAAAAAATAGAAAAAAAAATGGATGTCAATTTTTTTACAACTTAAATTTTGTTTTTGGTATTATTATTTTCTTGCCCTTAAGTATATATATATATATATATATATATATATATATATATATATATATATGTATATTAAACCTGTAAGACCCATGCAAACGATTGTTCATTTATCGCCTCAAAATCTCTGAGTTTCTCTGAATGTATATTTGCTTATAATTCAACCATTTAAAACCAAATTTTAGTCTTGGTTTTACTGAGAGGGTTTTAAACCGGAGATACCGTCATTTAATACCGTGGTATTATGTCTGTTTAAAGATAAATCAATGAACGCTTTGTTCTTGTATATACGTTTCGTACAAATAGATTCCTGATAATGGGTATGAAAGGGTATTACAAACGAAAACACTTACGAATTATTTAGTTAGTGGTCTAACCGCAGCGTATAAAATGGTGAGGAGTTCGTAAACAGTGTATCATAATTACGAGTGTGTGGATCTGAACAGAATTTAAAACCACCAAAAAAAATAATAAAAGAAAATTGGTTTAATTGATTTTGGTGAAAGACTATTTGTAAATGGAAATAGTCAGGGTATAATAGACAATAGAAAGTTTAGAAGCAAAATAGTACATACTGGATCGGTATACTGTAAAATTTACGTTACACAAATGTTATATTTTTATATTTACTTTATAAAAATAAAAATAAAATAGAAATTTGAATAACGGCTATATGTACAATTTATAATACAGGGTGTTTATAAAGTCCCTATCTACAGTATTTCAGTGAAAACGTAGCAAAATGCGTAAAATTCAATAACAATATAAAAGAAGGCATACATTTAATGAATACTTAAGCATATGATTCTGCATGAGCACCATCAGTATCTGTACAAAGTTCGAATCTGTCAACAGCATTGCGGACCACATTTTGGAGCATGACAGGGGTTATTTTTGTAACTGCTGTTACGATACGAGCACGTAAATGTCCCAGCTTCATTCAGATGGCATTTTAAACACTGTCGTCTTTCAACAAGATGGGGCACCTTGTCATTACGCAAACATTGTTCGGGAGTACCTAAATGAACGATTTCCAAATCGGTGGATCGGACGTGGAGGCAACAGGCCCTGGGCGGCTCGATCTCCCGACCTAACGCCCTTGGATTTCTTTGCATGGGGCTTTATCAAATCAAACGTCTATCAAACGAGGGTTACAGATCTGCAAGATTTACGTCCTCGTATCGTAACAGCAGTTACAAAAATAACCCCCGTCATGCTCCAAAATGTGTTCCGCAAATGCTGCTGACAGATTCGAACTCTGTAAAGATACTGATGGTGCTCATGTAGAATCATATGCTTAAGTATTCATTAAATGTATGCCTTCTATTATATTGTTATTGAATTTTACCCTTTTTGATACGTTTTCACTGACATAGATAGGGACCATATAAACACCCTGTACTATATATATATATATATATATATATATATATATATATATATATGGTATAAATCTCATAATTAAACACGTAAAATAAATGAATGATGCAAACCCACAAGGAAAAAGAAAATGATTCCAAGGCCTTTCGTGTATTCAGAAGTACGCCTCGTCAGGGATACACGAATACACGAAAGGACTTAGAATAATTTTTCTTTTTTCCTTGTGAGTTTGCAATATATATATACACACACACACACACACACAGTATATATATATATATTATATATATATATATATATATATATATATTATATATTAATATGTACATGAAATATATAGAAAAAATATAATATTTAACAATAATAACAATAATAATAATAATAATAATAATAATAATAATTAATAATTGCTGTATACTGTATAAGCAAAAGCAATTATGTATAAAACTTAATAAAAAATATGACGAAATAAATAAAAGAATATTAATGAGTTTTACATTATTTTTAAAAACTTTTGTAAAAATAATTTTTTCAAAGATTTATTTGACGTCACTTGATATATTTTGCTAATTAAAAGTTCACCCAAACGTCATTTATAAATTTATCTTATGTTAAAAGACATACGTCATCAAAGCTATAAAGCCGAATTTAAAATTTTAATACATTTTTTGATATGCAAATGTACATTTATGGTTTTACATATAATTTATTGATAGACAGACACGTAGAAAGATAGATAAGAAAGAAATATACGTTGCTATGGAAACTTTAAAACCTTAAAACTTGGATAACTGACAGATAAATTGCCACTTGTGACCCTTCCCAGCTCATTTGATTATCATTTTTGGAGTTGCTTGTCCACAAGTAATAATAAAGCTCTTAAACTCGGCATTTTACTGTATTAAAATTTTAAAATATGGACCCTAACACACCCCTACTTAAATGCATTCATCTGCATACATAATTTTTACAAAGGAAAATCATGAGGACCACAAAGGTCAGAAATTACTTATATATCGTTCGCGTTTATTTTATTAAGAAAGACGAGGTATGCAAGCTGTAATCAAGCTTTAATTCTTATACTAAATCTTTGAGGAAATAGTTTGCATACTTATTTATTGAAAGTTTTTATAAAAACTGGACATTTTCTCTCTTTATTTTGCTTCGAACCATTGTGGAATTGTTTCATTAATCAACCTCGCTATATAAGGTACGATAATTTTTTAATTATTGATATCGTATCGATAATTGTATGGCAAAAACAAGCAAAACTAATAAGAACACTTAATAAATAATTAATTGTATGATATATATATATATATATATATATATATAATATATATAAGAAGTGTAAATAAAACAAAGCAATTTTATTGTGTTTCAATGATTGAAACCCGCGCGAGGTCTCATTTTTATATTTTGGCTTTGTTGAATATCAAATTTATTAACTTTATACGAATGATTTACATCACAATATTACGATTTTTTTGGATTATTTTTTTCCCAATCGAATGTTATTTAGAGTTTTTGGGTTAATTTTAGAATTTTGTTGATTCTTGGCTGCTCTACTACTTCCATCGATGTTTGGTACACTGTAAAAACCCTGTTCAAAATTTAGGTGTGTGTGGGTGTGTGTGTGTTTTGGGGGTTGTTTAATCTCCTTCGTAACAGCAAAGGTCGTGTGTGACGGAGGAGACTTACAGCTCTACGTGGAATCCAAACCACGAGTCAATACATCATTTGGACTCGCAGGACGGTCCTCCATCCAGCAATTCCCTAGACCCACTGTAGCCTAACTCCTCTAATGAACGAGATGCGGTGTGGCGACATGGTTTTGACGTAGCTCTACATAGAATATGGGTCAAAACAATCGAAACCCTTGTAAAGTTAAAACACAATAAATTAGAGACATTCTCCTCCAAAACACCATAAATTCAATTCTAATCACAAGTATCTAAACTCTTTTAAATACAGTGTTTGTAAGCACCATGGAGGCATTAAAATATCAATGCACCGAGTCTGTTTTTTTTCCCTAATTTTAAACGCTGTTTAGGAAAATGACAATTTATATGATTAGAAATTTGAACGACGGTCATTTAGAAATCATATATATATATATATATATATATATATATATATATATATATACACAGTATGAACTGAAAATGAAAGGTGGTTAAACTTAGGCAAAGTTGGTCATATTAACCAGTTTCAACCTGGTTATAATTTTTGAACCAGGCTTTCCGAGGTATTACTAGATTCTTGAAAAAGTGGTTATGTCATTATCAACTGAACCTGGTTGAGTAATATATATATTATATATATATATATATATATATATATATATATATATATATATATATATATAAGCAAACAACCACAAGGAAAAGGTTGTTTGCTTATTAATAAGGTCACGTGTTATTTTGTGATTCTAGTGCATATATATATATATATATATATATATATATATATAAATGTAAAAATAATTTAGTTACACCTCTATTATGAAATTATATATATATATATATATATATATATATATATATATATATATATATATATATATATATATATATATATATAACGTAACCAAATATCAATTTAATGTACTAATGTAATGTAATTCTGTTTGTTTTGTTTTATATAATAATTTTCAAAATTTTCAAACAAGTTTATAACGTAGACGTTTCTCGCGCATTACCCTAAAACAATCAAAAATTCCAAATAAAAATAAAACATTTTGCAACCCTCCTTCGGGGGGTAAAAAAAAAAATGGTGTCAATAATCCAGCAGGGTTGAAGCACCTTAAACAGAAAAAACAAACATAAAAACGGGGTGACTTCGGACACGGGGTGACTTCGGACAAAATCTAAGTAAAAAGGGTTACTATTAAATAGCTCCTAAATGAAGTAATAAGAATGAGAAATAGGAGGGGGGATGTTCTGATGCAAACAGGGTTTTTGTTTACTGATTTAATTTGGGAGCTATTTAATAGTAAAACTTTCTACTCAGATTTTGTCCGAAGTCACCCCGTGTCCGAAGTCACCCCGGTTTACGGTGCTATAATATAATAATTTGTTAGTTTTGGCTCGAAATGGTAACCCATCCATTAATAAGCATTGTTGTATAAATATGTTACGATAGAATCACTATCGTTCTTAGTGTGTACGAGTGACACGTTTTTGATGTTCACTTGGACACGTTACTGTAGAAAATATTTGCTCAAAGAGGTATGAGCAAAGCACGTTTACGTTTTAGCAC
Source organism: Bathynomus jamesi (assembly GCA_023014485.1). Taxonomy (NCBI): domain Eukaryota; kingdom Metazoa; phylum Arthropoda; class Malacostraca; order Isopoda; family Cirolanidae; genus Bathynomus; species Bathynomus jamesi. Next base: position 29,863 of record JAJOZX010005252.1, on the reverse strand, counting down.
GTTTACGTTTTAGCACGTTTACGTTTTCAGTTTATTATTTTCTTATACTGATTCAGTTAATCTTATAAAAGTGGTTGAGTGAGTACCATTTTAAATTGGTTGAACAGAAGTGCCAATTTCAACCAACTTATTGAGAAAACCTTGTTGAAAGAGTGGTTTTAGTATGGTTTTCTGACTAGTTTAAACATGTTTAGATTTTTGACAGTGTAGGGAAAAGGGGTGAGTGGGTTTAGAACTTTAACGCCGGTTTACATTGATTTAAAACACTTATTAAACATGTTTTCGGTGTAAGTACCGTAGATTTTAGACGGGCTTAGATTTTTGACAGGGTGGGGGGGGGGGGGGGAATGGTGTTAGAGTAGTATTTATAAAATCTTTCACCCTGTAGATCAGTGAAGTTAAGTAACAGTTGGGTTGAGTATAGTTGGATGGATGACCGCCCTCTGCGTTCGGGTGATGTAGCGACTCGGATTCCACATTAAACTGTAAGTCCCGTCTGTCATATAACCTCCTCTAGCTCTCGTTAGTACAAAGGCTAAATCATGCAATTAACGTAACATGCCACTATCGATATACTGCGTGTCATCCACTTGGAACTTGGTACGTTCGACTCAGGTGTAATTGAGATTAATCTCTCTCGCGTTTCCCAAGGCCCCTCCCATTCGATAATATATTTTTAGTTAAAATATTTTCTGTATAATAATTTTAAAAAAAAGTTGATTTGAAAGCTACGAATTAATTAACTTAATTTACATAAATCTAGATCGATACCAAGATTAGACTGAGTTAAAGCATTTAACCCAAAATTTCATACAAAGAACGCCGTATAAGCTTCGGTTTTCCACTAACAAAAAATCGATTTAGGAAAAAAAGGCGAAGTAAAAGGATAAGAAATGGTACCGGTCATGCCTTGAATAGATAACACCGGCAATTTATACGAATTAAAAATGAGGTTAGCGCAAAAATCCTAAAAGTTAATTCTGAAACTTTTATAATGCCAGGAGTAAACCTAAAAAAAACGATTTCAAAAGAAAAAATTGCATAAAGTAATTGACTACAAGGATAAAGATCTCACTCACTTAGTTTGTTAAGATGGTATGCATCTACGTAGTTCCATACGATGCTTATTACCTATTCAAAGCGTATATATATATATATATATATATGTGTGTGTGTGTGTGTGTACAGTTCTGGCTGAAACGAATGGACGCTCGACAAAACTATATTTAGTTTATTTCTGAATCTGGTTTTTGTTTGCGTAACCATTTGCGACATTCATGTCTGACTATTATATAGAGTAGACCTCTTGTTATACATTCCTTTGAAGGATCTATAACGAATAATTATTGTATTATAGTGTGTTTTGTGATACCCATCAATTTGTGAATAAACTATAAACAAAATAAGAAATGTTAAACCAAAGGTTTACTCGAAATGGTGTTGAGAAATAGTTTATTCAGTTATTATTATCTAGAATATTCCTGATGGCAGTCTTTGTAAATGTAGGTCAAGTATAGTTGGGTTAGGTTCGGTTAGGCTACGTTAGGTTACGCTGCTTAGGTTAGGTTACGCGAAGCATGGAGTGACTGTTGAGAGGGACGCTTTCTGAAGCGGATGCAGGAGTGAAAAGCGGAATCATCGGCATAGGAGTGGATACGAGAGAATGTGCTACTTAATAGATCACTGATAAATGTAAGGAAAAGAGTAGGTGACGGGACACAGCCCTGAGGAACACCACTATTAATAGCTTTGGGAAAAGAACGGTGGTCAGCTACAACCGTAGCTATAGATCAGCCAGGAAGGAAATTAGAGATGAAGGCACAGATAGAAGGATAGAAACCGAAAGAGGGCAGTTTGGAAATTAAAGATTTGTTCCAAAATCTATCAAAAGCTTTTGATATGTTTAGCCAATAACAAAGGTTTCACCGAAATCCCGAAAGGAAGTTGAAAAAGAGTCAGAGAGATATGCAAGAAGATCACCAGTAGATCACCCCATGTGGAACCCATACTGATGATCTGGCTTTTAAACGATCTGGTGTTTAAGAATCTTCCAAGTAAGCATAGATTCAAAAGTTTTAGAAAGGTAAGAAATCAAAGCAATTGGACGATAGTTGAAGGGTTGCGAGCGGTCACCCTTCTTTGGGACAGACTGAATGAAAGCGAAAGACAAAGACGAAAAGGTTTGCCTAGTCAGGGCGTCAGCACAGAAGCACAGTTCCTCAGAACAACAGAAGTAACACCATCAGGACCGTACGCCTTCCTAGAATTGAGCCCAGATAGGGAAGAAAGAACATCTTTGGAGTAGATTCTAATTTCAGACATAATTAAGTCAGAGGGAGGAGGAGATGGGGGGACAGCACCGGAATCGTCCAGGGTTGAGTTGGAGGCGAAAGTTTGAGCAAACATTTCAGATTTAACGGGAGAACAGACGGCAACTGAACCGTCGGAAAGGAAAAGAGGGGACAAAGAAGAAGTAAAATTGTTGGAGAGGTTCTTGGCTAGATGCTGGAAAGAGCGAGAAGAATTAGAATTGGATAGGTTTTCACAGTTTTTTCTGATAAAGGAATTTTTGGCGAGTCGAAGAACAGATCATGCACGATTATGGGAAGAAATATAGGCTAAGTGAGGAGTTGGGTGGTGACGGTAACTTCTGAAAGTCTCCTCTCTGTTGCGGATAGCATTAGAAAAAGCAAAGTTAAGCCAAGATTTTTTGAGTTAGTAGTAGGAATAGAATATGGAATGTACGCCTCCATGCCCGAGAGAATTACCTCCGTGATGTGCTCAGCACACACGGAGGGGCTCCGGCCACGGAAGCAGTAATCATTGCATGGGAAATCAGAGAAGTATTACCTAAGGACCTCCCAATCAGCGGCGCTAAAGTGCCAAAGGCGTCCCCTCTTGGAAGGATCCAAAGGCCGAATTGGAGCAAAAGGACAGGAAACAAACATAAGATTGTGGTCGAAGGAGCCCAACGGAGAAAAATGTTTGACAGAGTGTAAAGAAGGATGAGATGTTAGAAAAATAAATCCAGGATGTTGGGCCTATCTCCAAGGCGATCAGAGATACGAGTAGGGTGTTGTACAATCTTCTCTAGGTATTCAGGATAGAAAAGTTGTAAGCTAGTTCACCAGGGATGTTACTTAAGTGGGAGAAGAGCCGGTAGTGGTGGTGAACATTGAAATAACCTAAAATAGAGATTTCAGCAAAAGGAGAGTGGGATAGATTGTATTCCACTTTGGAAGTGGGGTAGTCAGGGAATTTTGGATAGTTTAAAATTGGCATGTAAGGACGTAGCCAGAGGTATACAATTCGGAGGATTTAAGTTTGGGAATACGAGAACAAGTTAGGTCATTGCGTACATATACGCAACATGCACCTGTGGGTGAAATTGAGTATAGAGAAAGTAAGATGGTAAGAAAAGGAGTTGCTGTCAGCCGAACCAGACCCGAGTTTCAGTGAGGAAGAGAGGGTGAGGTTTAGAGGAGAGGTGGTGTTCAACAGATTGAAAATTTGAGGAACATCCACGAATGTTGCAAAAGTTTATGAAAAGTTAATCAGGCAGAGGCCGAGAACATCTCGAATGAGCAGAAGCAGAACCAACCCCGCTGCCTGGGTCTGCGTTCCCGGTATCGGCAGCGGGGGACCCAGAAGTGGGGACAGTTATGGTCCTCTCCTCAGGGGACTCAGAGGCTTTTGAAGTCGTTGCCATTTTTTTAATTTTGAAAAGATTATGTAGTGTGTAAGATGCATGTACTGTATGTGTAGTGAAGAATAGGGAGAGAAGTGTGTGTTAAATACGAGTACATTCCAGTTTTGATAGAAAAGTAGTTGTCTTCAGCTTCTATGTGGTTCGAAGACGAAAAATGGACCTAACAAAATTTGGCCCATGTCACGCATCAAGTTGTAAATTAGATTTCTCAGACACACTGAACTGGACTGGCTAGGAAATCTCCCTATTTTAAATCCTAGAGAGACTTTGAATTCTCCTCGAGAAAAGATGCTAAGAAAAGAAACTTCAACGAAAGGTATATTTGCGGGACGCCTTCTGCAGTATTGGTTTAGATATCCCAAAATCACGAATATTTACAAGTCTCTCGTTGAATCTATGCCTCGACGTGTTGTTTCAGTTTGGAAAGAAAAGGGAGTCATCCAAAATATTAAAAGAAAGTCCCTTGTCATTGTTTTGTTCTTTTCCTTTACATATCCCTAATTTTCAAATTTCAAGGACACGAAAAAGCCATAGTCAATATCCATTCCGAGAATAATATGGAACACATGTGGAGAACTAAAACATTTATTTTAGTGCCTGGTGTCACTAGCCTTTGCATTCATAGATACCTTAGTCCTATGTGACATAAAAACTATAACATTTTAAATGCCACAAAATCTGCCATATTTCACAGTGAACTGCAGACAATCAGAATAGAAGGCTTCAGATGGCCTTCTCCAGACCCACATTCAGCCTCCACATATGAAATGTTGAAATCCGAATTCACACCTCCAAAAGTCCAGCGCCTTACTCACCTTTTTTTTCCGCACTTCACTCTTTTTAACTGCGATTATGCCCTTCAGAAAGGAAAGATTTCGTAATCGCTACAGGTGTGCTGAACTAAGGTAGTAGAGGTGTGGGAGGCCTGTACTTAAACTCATTTCAGTCACGCGGGCGACTAAATCTTGACAGGTAATTCGGGCATGACGAAGAAGAGCAAGGGCACGCTTCTTTCGCGGTATTACGGTAAATGGCCTTTCTGGAAGCTTTACCGCATTAGTTGCTTTCTCTGTACTGTGTTTTGAAGGTACGCTTTCAATAGATAAACATGAAATGCCCAGATCTGCAGTGATCTATCTGTTATTTCGGCCAAATGCTGAATTGTCTCCTATTCTCTCTCTCTCTCTCTCTCTCTCTCTCTCTCTCTCTCTCTCTCTCTTACTATATATATATATATATATATTATATATATATATAAAACAAAACTTTAACTTCATCTTTATTTTGGTTTAAATTTGATAGGTCAAGTCTGTTCGAACTTTAATCGCTGTACAATTTCAAAATTAATAGTAGAAAATAATACAGTTTAATATTATTAATAATAATAATTTAAGTAATTGACTTAGGTTTATTACTGTAGCAGTATATATATATATATACGAGTTTGAAATAAAGGGACGTTAAAAACAAGAAATTACTTCACTACTGTGGACTTTTTTTGATGCTATATTACGTAATATTTTTCTTGATACACTCGTAAGCAATTTCTTCATAAGCACTGTGAGTACCCTAATCGACAAATACGAATTTTATTGAAAATACTTATAAAAGTATTTTAAGCGTTTAAATTAAAGGAATTGTTATTCGCTTGATTTTATATTATATAAATTAAAGGATTCTTTCCTTAACCACTTTTTCAGTACAACTCAAGTTTTTTAGTTTCCCATAAAAATTACAGTTTTTCTTTGGTAATTTACGTTTTCTTTCGAAGTATCAGTTTGTAAATATTATGTATCTGATGAAGGAGAGAATTGACTTTCATAATAATCTACAGGGTGTTTATAAAGTCCCTATCTATTTCATTGAAAACGTGGCAAAAAGGGTAAAATTCAATAACAATATAATAGAAGGCATACATTTAATGAATACTTAAGCATATGATTCTACATGAGCACCATCAGTACCTCTACAGAGTTCGAATCTGTCAGCAGCATTGCGGAAACATTTGGAGCATGACAGGGGTTGTTTTTATAACTGCTGTTATGATACGAGCACGTTAATGTCCCGGCTTCATTCAGATGACATTTTAAACACCGTCGTCTTTCAACAAGATGGGGCACTTGGTCATTACGCAAACATTGTTCGGGTAGTACCTAAATGAACGATTTCCAAATCGGTGGATCGGACGTGGAGGCAACAGGGCCTGGGCGGCTCGATCTCCTGACCTAACGCCCTTGGATTTCTTGCATGGGGCTTATCAAATCAAAGTCTATAAACGAGGGTTACAGATCTGCAAGATTTACGTGCTGTATCGTAACAGCAGTTACAAAAATACCCGTCATGCTCCAAAATGTGTTCCGCAATGCTGCTGACAGATTCGAACTCTGTAGAGATACTGATGGTGCTCATGTAGAATCTATACTTACGTATTCATTAAATGGATGCCTTCTATATATTGTTATTGAATTTTTACCCTTTTTGCTACGTTTTCACTGATATAGATAGGGGACTTTATAAACACCCGTATTTGCTAACTCCACAGGAACATGATTACATAAAAATCAAACCAAAATTAAGAGGGGTATGTCGTGGGCATTTGGATATGCCACTTCCCTTCTATCAGAGAAAAATTAAGCGAATTAGGTATTTTAGAAGTTGGAGGGTGACCAACTGACCATCCTCCGGCGTCCAGATGACGTAGCGACCCTGGTTCAGATTCAAGGTAAAGCTGTAGGTCCCTTCCGTTATATGACCTATGATTTTTCAAAGGAGGGTAACTAACCCTAAAACAACCTCATCAAAACAAAAACTCTTCAGTTGTTTATAGAAATTTGCTGTAGTTAATGGCTTGGGTTTTTCCTCTTGGGTCATATAACAGAAGGGGGAATACAGCTTAAAGTGAAATCAACTTGACGTAGAGGCCGGCAACCCACCAACCAACTATTAACCGAATATCGCTGAACCTCGCTGATCTAAACGGGAAGCGGTATTGAAAATATGGCCACGAAATAGCCCTGTATATAAAAAGTTAATTTGGCCAATAAGTATGTCTGTAAAATTTTACAGTTGAGCGTTGAAAATATGATTTTATATCTATACGCAAGTACATATTAACTTGTTTACGGCTGTTCGCTTCATAAGAAAGATATTACTCTTTCGCTTACAGAGTACCTTTAAGTATATATATATATATATATATATATATATTAGTACTGAAAGTAATGTCTTTATATAGTGTCTTCCTATTTGTTATAAAAATTTATCACCCTTAAATAGAACTTTACCAAAAATTTTACGCGATATAATTAATTATGACTTAAAAACAAACATATACTTTGAAACTGTGAAGATTCCCCAAAATGAGCCATATATATATATATATATATATATATACAGGGGGGCCGTAAGTTCCATACATAGGAAAATAAACATTTTTTTTATGGACAAACCATTTTTATTTATATAATATGCTTCTACATGGTTGCCATTGTTTTGAAACACACATTTCAATACGTGTTCCCCACTGTTGATGAACACGCATTAGCACAGTTGACGTTATGCTTGTAATGGCGTGGTGATACGTTCCTTTAGATGATTTATGTCTCGTATCTTTCCTGATACACCATGGCCTTCAAGTGCCCCCAAAGATAGAAATCAAGGGGGGTGAGATCTGGGATCTGGGAGGCCACTCCACAGGACCACGCCGACCAATCCAAGCATCCGGAAACTGCTGCTGATCCAAATACCGACGCACGTGAAGACCATAATGAGGTGGAGCTCCATCTTGCTGGAAGTAAAACTGGGAAGTTACCTTCCTCGTTTAGCAGGGATGGGAAAATCTCTTCTTGCAAACATGTTAAGATACCTTTCGGCATTAAGATTTCCACTGACAAAAATTGGTCCAATAATTCTGTCACCCCATATCCCGGCCCACACCATCACTTTACCGGCACCTTGCATCTTCGTCGGACTCAGCCAGTTAGGGTTAGCATTACTCCAATAAACGTATGTTTTGCCGATTAACCTCTCCATTGACGTAAAAATTTGCTTCATCAGTAAACAAGATCTTACGTCAAACGTATATTCTTAGGGTATCTGAAACATAAAAACAAACGTTTAATTTTTCCTATGTATGGAAACTTACGGCCCACCCTGTATATATATATTATATATATATATATATATGTGTGTGTGTGTGTACAGTCAAACAAACAACCCATTTTCATTGGTGTGAACTCTGATCCCACGTAGATGAAATGGGATTTAACTAAAATTGTAAAGAATGTTATAAATCAGGGTTTATATTGTAATACTAGCAAAGAATCATTAACTCTGCGTGTTTTCGGATATAATCATACTTATCGGTACTGTGTTAGTTTAAAAAAAAAAAATTATTTAATATAAAATCTATTTTAAAAAAGTTTTTTATATTCATGCATGTTGCGCTACGATATACCGTTAAAACTATTAATATCTTATAATAGGCTATATATATATATATATATATATACACACACAGACTTCCAATTCACTCGATTACCTCCATGATGAATGGGGCAATTTTTACCTGCAATTTTCCAATAAACGAAAATGCTGAATCATTTTTTTGGAAAAATTGGGTTCGAGCCCCTATTTTTATTGTAAACTATTACCTCAAACATATGTAAAATCATTAAAACAATACTTTTACAAGGTGAATATATAATTGTAAAAAAGAAAAAAAAAAAAATCACTTTCAGATTGGTCAAAACTGAAAGTAAAAAAATGGATTTGCCTTATGGACCATTAAATCTGATAGTAGGAAACCTTTCTTCCGAAAGATTTTCTCTCTTGAAGAAAATGGAGTTTCTTTGATATGAAAAGAGAAAAAAAAATTAAATTGTTTTTAATTTAAAGTTATCGAAATGTCTTATAAGTAATAGTACGAAGGCTACCTGTATTCAAATATCTCGTATTTTATCTCTCTCTCTGTGTCTGTCTACTTCTCTCTCTTTGTGTTTGTCTGTTTATCTGTCTGTCTCTCTTTGTGTTTGTGTTGTCTGTTTATCTGTCTGTCTCTCTTTGTGTTGTCTGTCTGTCTGTCTGGCTCGTCTCTCTTTGTGTCTGTCTGTCTGGCTCTCTCTCTCTTTGTGTGTGTCTCTCTCTCTCTCTCTCTCTCTCTCTCTCTCTCTCTCTCTCCTATATATATATTATATAATATATATATATATATAATATATATATATATATATGTTCAGATATTTTAGGTGAACTTAAAAAGTGTATACTGCAAAGTCATGACAAACTTTGCAGTAAACACGCGTAAGTTTATTACCTTGTAGAAGTTTGCTAAGATTAACAAAGATTAACTTATAATATCTTTTTTACTATGAACTTTTGCGCGCACCCGTGACTTATGACATTCCCTCCTTCCTCATTTCAATTTGTTTTACCCTAATTTGCCTTCAAAAGTACAAAACGTACAACCCATTCACTCAAAACTTTATTACAAAAAAAGGAGCAAATCGACGAGGAGTGTGTCATGAAACGAGAACGTTAAAACGAACCTTAAAAATTAGAATAAGTTAAAAAAAAAAAAAAAAAAGCTCTTTTAAACGAGATTAAAATCGCGATTAAGCGCGGATTAGTTTCGAAACGTTTGGTTAAGGGTTGTTTCTTACGCGAAACACCGCAAAGTTCGAAATTTATCGCGGGGTGGGGGGGTGGGTATGGGGTGACCAAAGAGTAAAAACCTTAAATTAAGTGTTTAACACAATTTTCTATAGGACTTTCCTTTACTTATTTAATACATTCATGATTGGACTTCGTACGCTTATTATATATATATATATATATATATATACACACAGTGTATATATATATATATATGTGTATATATATATATATATATATATATATATATATTAACAGGGTGGGCCGTAAGTTTCCATACATAGGAAAAATAAACATTTTTTTATGGACAACCATTTTTATTTATATAATATGCTCTACATGGTTGCCATTGTTTTGAAAACACATTTCAATACGTGTTCCCCACTGTTGATGAACACGCATTAGCACAGTTGACGTTATGCTTGTAATGGCGTTGGTAATACGTTCCTTTAGATGATTTATGTCTCGTATCTTTTCCTGATACACCATGGCCTTCAAGTGC
>JAJOZX010005252.1:0-15000 GCA_023014485.1 Bathynomus jamesi | reverse complement strand
GGCCAGAAACTGGCGCTGATACAGCGCTCACGCCCGACGAACGCGACCCGTTGCGCTATTCCTTGTATTATTATTATTTATTATTATTAATTAACACTACCCGGAGTCGGACCCACGACCTCACTGTCATCGCTTATAATAGGGGAACGTTCCCCACTGAGCTCCGATGCCTAGAAACCAGGCATTCTGGGACAGATATAAAATTAAAAATAACTTTTGGGGATGACAAAACGATGTAATTAGGTCATCAAAGAAGTATTTTGTACAAAATAAAAAGATGATTGATTGGAAGTTAAGAAAAGTTCTGTCAAAAGCAGCCTCATTAAACTTAATGATAGATTGTGTTGTGGGTACAGATATATATATATATATTGTGGGTGTTTGTGGGTATAGAATATATATTTCATATCTAGCTAATATTATTAGTAACTGCATATTTACATAGGTAAAACAAAAGCTAAGATGTAGCCATATATATATATATATATATATACACATTTCAACTGCAAACACGCAGTATAATTAACGTAAAGAACGACGCTTGTATAGGAGAATATTCCGCGCAAGATGAGGAGGGAGAACGAACAAATGAAAAAATGAGGTAACCACCCGGGAATCGAACCCGGGATCTTCCGATTGCCGGTCAGATATGATAACCATTACACCATGGGCCTCACTCGATCAGAAGTCGTAATTCTCCTACATACGCGCAGAAACCAGATCCCGGGTTCGATTCCCGGGTGGTTACCTCATTTTTTCATTTGTTCGTTCTCCCTCCTCATCTTGCGCGGGATATTCTCCTATACAAGCGTCGTTCTTTACGTTAATTATACTGCGTGTTTGCAGTTGAAATGCATATAATGTACGGCATGCGGGAGGTGTCCCCTTGGGGCATTGGTTTCTGCGCGTATGCAGGAGAATTACGACTTCTGATCGAGTGAGGCCCATGGTGTAATGTTATCATATCTGACCGGCAATCGGAAGATCCCGGGTTCGATTCCCGGGTGGTTACCTCATTTTTTCATTTGTTCGTTCTCCCTCCTCATCTTGCGCGGAATATTCTCCTATACAAGCGTCGTTCTTTACGATATATAATATATATATATATATATATATATATATATATTGTCTCAAAATTACATTAGCCCTTGGGACAGGACTTCTTGAATATTATATATATATATATATATATATATATATATATATATATATATATATATGAGTCAGATTCCAGTTCGAGTAAAGGTCAACCATTTGATAGGTAATGGGCATAAATTTTGATTCAAATGCGATGATATGATATGATCCGATGATATGATAATGGATTCGGATCTGCATTTCAATTCGTCAAAATTATTTGAGGATCATCAAACTTGATGTTACTTTAAAGTGAAGTCAACTTTGAAATTAAATATGTCTGATTGTGTTTGAAATTCGAATGATTAAGACCTTGCACTCGCTTCATTAGAAATTTCAGTTTGCAAAAGACATCAGATAAAGAAATACCCCCTAGCCTATAACCATATAGTGTCCCCCCCCCTTTCTCTCTCTCTCTCTCTCTCTCTCTCTCTCTCTCGACACACATATATATATATATATATATATATATATATATATATATATATATATATACATTTCAACTGCAAACAACACACAGTATAATTAACGTAAAGAACGACGCTTGTATAGAAGAACATCCCGCGCAAGATGTGTGTGTGTGTGTGTGTGTGTGTGTGTGTGTGTGAGTAGACTTTTGTTGCGATTGAAGTGTACGAAAGTGTATACTATTTAAAATGCAAAGCGTCTTTTATCAGATTAATTCCAAATCAGTGTAAAATCTGACTTATTTGTTTAGAGTTAGGTACTAAAATTATTATTGCCCACGAGTTGAGAGATTGGTCCTTGACTGAAATCACTCCTAGTTAATGTGCAGACACACACACACACACACACACAACACATATATATATATATATATATATATATATATACACATTCAACTGCAAAGAACACGCAGTATAAATAACGTAAAGAACGACGCTTGTAAGGAGATATTCCGAGCAAGACGAGAGAGAGAGAACGAAACAAATGAAAAAATGAGGTAACCACCCGGGAATCGAACCCGGGATCTTCCGATTGCCGGTCAGATGCGATACCATTACACCATGGGCCTCACTCTTCCAAATGCCGTAATTCTTCTACATACTCGCAGAAACCTCATTTTTTCATTTGTTTCGTTCTCTCTCTCTCGTCTTGCGCGGAATATCTCCTATACAAGCGTCGTTCTTTACGTTATTTATACTGCGTGTTCTTTGCAGTTGAATGTATATAATGTTACGGGCGGCGGCGGCGGTCACTTCAACTTACGGCATGCGGGAGGTGCCCCCTTGGGGCATTGGTTTCTGCGAGTATGTAGAAGAATTACGGCATTTGGAAGAGTGAGGCCCATGGTGTAATGGTATCGCATCTGACCGGCAATCGGAAGATCCCGGGTTCGATTCCCGGGTGGTTACCTCATTTTTTCATTTGTTTCGTTCTCTCTCTCTCGTCTTGCGCGGAATATCTCCTATACAAGCGTCGTTCTTTACGATATATATATAATTATATATATATATATATATATATATTATATCAAAAATTATTTTTATCTGTGTGTATGTGTGTGTGTGTTTACCCTAAATTAGAAGTGGGCATGATCCTTCTTGAGCAGATCCTTCAAAACCACGTCTGGACTTTTTGTAATTTTTGTTAGCTAATGAAATTGTAAAAGAAACAGCTCTCAAAATGGCGGATGCCGTAAAGATTGGCTAAAATTATAGCGAATTAAATGAAAATTTTAATGAAACTTAATAGGTACTTAATTAATATTTAAAAAAAAATAAAAAAATATAATTATTAAAATATTAAAGTGTATCTCAAAATACTTTTTTACATAGAGATACTCCTTAAAGCGGCCAAACTTTTATATCTTTGTAAGTGTGAAACATCATTACGTAAAATGTTGTAATTGTCAGTCCTTATACGAATTCTATTTGCAGTGTAATATACTGTATATGCAACTTGTTCAATAATATTGACTTCATTAATGTACATAAAAAATAGCCAGAAATTTTTATTAGTTACTCCTAAAAGCTTTAGTGAAAACAAACTAATTAGCTTAGATTTGATGAGATTTTGAACTTTTTTTTACGAAAATCAGTTCATAAATAAATTAATAATACATATATTATCTTAAAACCTATTTCTTATTCTCAATAGGGTGGGCACGACGCTTGAGCTCGAGATCAGAATCATTCAAGTCAATTTTACACGCACAAAAATACTGGAAGTAAGATAGCACCACATCGTTTGGGATCCAGCGTTACTTTTCATGATAAGATTTGGGGTATATTTCTAGTGGTACATTAGAGAAGATCAGCATCTCCATTTGCATACCTCGAACCACTTTCATTCCTCTGTTTCTCCTTAATTCCTGTGTCACATTTATATCCACTCCTCGTTTATTCACACATATACTAAGTACATCCTTTACTAAGTACAGCTACGCTTCTTCTACTTCTCACACCTATGCACTCGCTATTATACACCTTTTTCACAATTATACCATTATTCATTCTCCATTCTATCAATATGACCATACCAGCGCAGCATACTGTTATCCAATCTCATCTCCAATGTCTTTTTCACTCTACACCTTATGCGAACATCCTCGTTTCTCGTACGGTCTATCCGTTTTACACCAATCATGTTTTTTAAATTATTCATCTCAAATACTCTCAATTTAACATTGAAATATCCACAGCTATACATCAGTGTTAGCACCAATACACTTCCATGTAAACCTCTTGCTGCATCTACACTCAGACACTTACTTCCTACCAAAGTTTTATATCGCGCCGAAGACTTGCTTACCCTGCTTCGCTCTGCTTTTAGCTTTTAATGTACTTGTACCATTTTTGTCAATCGAACACCCCAAAATAATTAAATTCTTTCACAACTTCTAAGTTTTCTTCATTCGTTACGATATTACATGCTGACCCTCCTTTTCTGTTTATATTTTACATTCACCTTCGATAATAGTTTTGGGCGCTTGTCAACAAAAGTAGTCACTACTTTTCTTACTTCTCTGATTCTCCCAGATGCGACAGCCGCTGCTCATCCTCTTCTAAATTAGGTTTACTCTCCTCTCTACCATGCGTATGTTTAACTTACGCATTACCCGATCCATATACACAATAAACAGCCATGGCTACAACACACAGCCTTGTCGTATTCCAATCCTCTGCTATCCCTAAACCCGCTTTGTTCATCACCAATAACGTCACCAATAAACCAATAACAAATAAAAAATTTCTTCATATTATTTGCACTTTTAAGTTGGATAAAAATTCTATCCAAGTGTTGAGTAGTTTCCTTTTCAATGAAATTTAATTAAATTGCGTTATAGCTGATAGGCAAATAATTTCATTGCCGTAACCAAGTTTTTTTTCCTGTGTAACTAATCAATTGACTGAGAATTGTAACTTTTTGTTTAATCTTCTTAAGTAAATTGTATTAAAATTAAGCTAAATCACTCGTTATTTCTGTTTGCTCAGACTGCGAATACAACTGTGTTTGCTCATAATAGTTTATCTCTGATTACACGACTCAATGTAGGATTTTAGACTACTATAAAATAGAATACTCCAAAAAACCTTACTTTGAACACTACATTTAAAATTATGGCTGATATGCAGTTTTAGGGCATTAGGTTTATACTAGGTTAGGTGGTCGTTAAAAATTGGCTAGCAATTTCCCATGTCACCGACTTTTGGCTAATCAAGGGTCATGGGCGTAGCCAAACCATAGATGACACCAAAAGTACACATATTTACCAAAATTTGTAATATCTGTACTAATAATGATCCAAAAGCTACATCACTTTTGCCAAAGCTCAAAATAATGTCTCTTAACACAACGCATCCTTTTAAATAAAATATAATATATTAAATATTAATAAGGGACCAAAGATGCCCAATTCTACCAGAGTCAAAGGCAATCTTATCCACCGAGTCAAAAATTATTGACACGGTCCTGTGGGTTAAGTAAGGTTAGGTCATCTTAGGGTTAGGTTACGCTAGGTTAGATCAAGTTAGGTTATGCCCGGTTAGGTTACGCTAGGTTAGATCAAGTTAGGTTATGCCCGGTTAGGTTACGCTAGGTTAGATCAAGTTAGGTTATGCCCGGTTAGGTTACGCTAGGTTAGATCAAGTTGAGGGATAATCGATAAATTTTACCTGTCCTAAAATGGATGGGTAGAAAACTACTTAAATTTGAGCAAAAATAATTAAATACTTTAGTTTATAATTATCGCACAAACATGCATGCAAGCCTTGTGTATATATATATATATATGAGAGAGAGAGAGAGAGAGAGAGAGAGAGAGAGAGAGAGAGAGAGAGAGAGAGAGAATCCCAGTACATATACTGTTATATAAATTCCTCAGTTAATTAATTGGATCAAATAAATTCGTAGATTCTACAAACTGCTCCATAAAAAATACAAGTACACTCATCATATGGGACTATTTAGAATAATGGAGGCCCTTCCGAGGCCTGGATTCTGAAATTCAGATCAGGAACAGCCTTTAACTGAGGCCTAAGGACACACCTTAACAATATAAATTATTATTAGTTGATGTTTCCTCATAGGCTCATGCAACGACCTTGTACATACCACGCATTCACAGGCATTGACCTTAATTTCAAAAGATAAGAAGAAGTAAAAAATATAAATCAAGGATTATTATAGTGTAGGTCTTATTGACTTGGAATTAAGCGCAAATTCATGCCTTCGATAATGTGTGTCGTAGAAGCATATAGACCTACATCGGTAGTAAAGTTAGGCTCCGAAATATGCCTAATAGATCTGGAGAAAATTTAAAAGTTCAAAAAGTAAAGGTAAGAAATAAATGATAAAAGGACCGACACTGAGAACAAACCCGTAAAGTATTCACTTTTCTGGGTTATTGGCAAACAAGCCTCTTCAGTCAATCACATTTCTAAACGAAAAGCCGCATGTAACCGCCCAGTACCCCCCATGGCTTTGAATCCATCGATTCGTTCATATGTACCCATATGTGATACCGGGTCAAATAAGACAATTTGGCCTAAGAATTTTGTTCAGAAATTTCCACCATTTCTAAAATCTTTCAGTAGCGAATACAAAACTACCGACAAGGGATTGTTTAAATGCAAAATGGACTCTAAAACTCTGAGAAATTTAGACATAGAATCCAGCGAGGCAGTACTTTATAACAACTCAATAAATTTCTGTCATCGCTGTTTTAGATAACTGAACATTTTAGTAAACAGTAAATCTAACTGGACACTCATGATGGACAGTGAACCAAAATTTACATCTAATTATCCAAGTATCAAAACAACTGATGTTGAAAGCTTGTTCTTGCTACCTGAGGCTTTAAGCAGGTCTACGAGGGCGTCATTATGTTCAGAGATGATGGAAAGCATAATTTATTTGGAAGAAATGTTTACTGTAGAATCCTCAAGAATTCTAAACTCAGAAAAAAGTCAACTTCTGAGTTAACCTTTAAAGAGGAGATATGTTTTAATTACCTCATTAATTTTCACATTCATTTTACACAATTTTCTTTACTGAAATCCATATTATACGTACATTGATGGATAGATGATGAATATAATGATATATACCATATATACGGAAGAATGGTGATGAGTGGATTTACTTTATGATGACCATATATTGTATAGTTTTTAAGTCAAATTATAGGCAACTTTTTTTAGTTTTATTGTAGGTTAGGTTAGATTAGGTGATGGTTCTTGAGTAAGTTGTACAATATATATACATATGATGAAGATGCTTCATTACTGCAAGGGATACCTTAATAAAATTTCATCCCGCCTTCACAGGTGCACGATTATTATAAGGCCAAATATGGTAACGTGCTTTTTCCTTCGTCTTTATAAGAAATTGGGTATGCTTTGCTTGTATACAGTAAAATAAACAACCTCTGGCCGTTTCGACTTTTGGAGTATGATTAAACTCAAATTCAAATATATAAACCTGACCAGACACTGGACACAGATTTATTGGTCCACAAAAAGGAACAAAGTGTACACACACACACACACACACACTATATATATATATATACTGTAAACTTACTGTTGTATCAGTAATTGTATCAGTAAACACTTATCTTTAAGTAATGTTTCTGCTTAGTGTTATTTTCAAGATTATCTCCCATCATAATGAAAATTTATGTCCAGAGTTTAGATATAAGTTAAATTAGTAATATATATATCTTATGCCTCGTTGTAGGAGGTGCCTCAAGGCGTTAGCTGGTGACCCTGACAGTTTTTCAGTTGGACAAGTATGAAGTTACAAAATTTCCGATCACCCCCTGGAAAGAGAGAGAGAGAGAGAGAGAGAGAGAGAGAGAGAGAGAGGCTTTCACAGAAAATAACTACTCGTTTGGAGCAACCAAATACATGTTTATCTATTTGACAACTAATCCAAAATGGTTGTTTCATCGCCTCTAACATAACTTTATGAAATCCATGCACTCTGGTTTTGGTCCTGGATATTTTGCTCATGTAGCCTATCTTGGATTTAGAGAAATAATATTTAAAACTTATTGAATATGTTTTCGTATTTAAAATAGTATGAATTTTTTTTCAACATAAAATATAAGACTTTCTCTAATTGTAGTTGCACACTTCATTTTCTTTATAGAAATCTTAACAACCCACGATTGGAGAATTCATTCAAGTGTTTTTTTTTAGGAGTTGAGCTTAGATCACTTAAATAACCTCAGTGACCTAAATGACCTAGGTCATCCGTCGGTGACTCGCCTAACCCTCATTGAATCATATTCTACCGGAAATCTAGTCTTGGTCCATTTCAAAGCGTCGCTGACCCTAATTTTGTCTCGCGTAAAGTCAAGAATTGAAATTTATATTCTCTGTAAATAAAAAAATTGACTCATAATGAACAAATTCACACAAAAGGCCGTTAAAAGAAATAACGAAACACCTAATTACATTTTCCAACACTTTATTTTATGCACTTCCTCGTCCACTTTCTTATTTGACATTTGCGAGTTTAGCTTCTAAAGCCTGCATAGTTTTAATTTATATTGACACGGAGGACATAATCCAATTCGTAAATTTCATTCGCCTTTTGTCCCTTTTCTATAAGTGTTGACAGGTAATTCAAAGCGATGTTGATGTGTTGAGGTGTTGAAGCGTTGAAGCTTTTGGTATTAGATAATAAATTTCAGTAAAACCAATAAACCCAGATTGCAATTTACTCTTTGCAATTTTAGAAAAACTTTCCATCTTGAATTACCAAATTTATAACGACAGCGAATGACATTAAATGTGACTTAACATTTGTTGCTATTTTGTTGTTATTGAAAGATGTTAAATTTATTTTCTGATTAATTTCCTGGGAAGGATTTTGCTAAATTTATGTTTTGTTCCATCTTTTCGTAATCCTTCCATTGCGATATTTTTCACTAGTAAGAATAATATATATATATATATATGTGTGTGTGTGTGTGTGTGTGTGTGTGTGTGTGTGTGTGATACATCTCAGAATGGGCCCCCTGAGAAACTTTAATGATACACACAGACCGAGCATGGAACAAGGAACTCTTCTGGGAAAATTAAATCCACTATAGTCCGAATAAGTAATGGTAAATGACAAACACTATAGGTTTTTCTTTTTTATGATGTTAGCAGCCCGACGTGGACAACGGGTCACTCGCAAAGAGGCCCCAAAATATATTTGCTTGGCAGATAGCTGGTGAGGGAAGTTATATTTTGGGGCCTCTTGTCAGGCTAACATCATGAAAAAGAAAAGCTGTAGTATTTTCATTCACCATTACTTGTTCGGACTATAGTGGATTTAATTTTCCCAGAAGAGTTCCTTGTTCCATGCACTGTCTGTGTGTAACATATATATATATATACACATTGCACATTGGCTTGTCCCTGAGAATCTCAGTCTGAAGATGAAGAGAAGAACGACCATGTAAACGCGTAAAAACACACTTAATTAATAGCGCTAGACGTTTCGGAAACTATACTTTCCATCTTCTGTAGCTAAAAAAAGTATAATTTACGATTAAAATTGAAATTATAATTAAAATTACAGTTAAAATTAAAAAATACAATTAAAAAAGTATTTGTAAGTACTTTTAAATTTTTAACTGTAATTATTATCTTTAACTGTAATTTTAAATATAATTAATTATTATTAGAATTAGAATTTTAATTAATTATAGTTCATAAAGTACTTATAAATATTTTTAATTTTTAACTGTAATTTTGATTTTTAACTGTAATTATAATTATAATTTTAATTATAGTTAAAATGTATTTGTAAATATTTTTAATTTTTAACCGTAATTTTAATTATAATTTATAATTTTAATTTTAATTTAAATTATAGTTAAAATGTATTTGTAAATATTTCTTATTTTTAACTGTAATTTTAATTTTAATTGCAACGTTTACTTCTTTTAGCTACAAAAGATGGAAACTATATTTTCAGAAACGTCTAGCGCTATTAAATAAATGCATGTTTACGTGGTGAGTCTTCCCTTCAGCTGTATATATACACACACTAATGCAGTTATGCCAAGCATGATCGCGCAAGGTTTTGTATAAATGCATGCATACAAATACTGTAAACACCTCTGTGGTTAGCCCTCTAGCTTCACAAAGCAGGCTCCAACGGTTCGAAGCACCTATGAGTCCTATACTTCAAAGTTCCTGAGCATATTTCCATTAATTACACTGGTCAACACTCATTTTATTGCCAATCATATTAGAGTGATTTTGGGGTAACTTTGTGGTGCTGATTCCGAATATGACATCGGTTTTGCTAGATTGGCTCTAATTTATGAGATAATTGGTACCCCATTGAAACACGTAAAAATGCAAAAAATTTAATGTTCAGGCGGAGCCTACTTACTGGTTGGGTGGCCGATGACTTATATACGGAGGGGGAATATTCTAGAATGATCGCGGAGTAAACACTAAGAATATTCGCGTATCTCACCATCTAGAATGTTCCGGTAGTTTCCCATATGCACGCGTTATGGTTACGTTTCCTATTAATTGAGGGTATTCATTATCTCAAGAACTAGAGCCAAATCGGAAAAACTACTTTCATTTTGGAATTCAGCAACCCCAAAATACCCTAAATTCGTACGAATTTCCTTGGCAACGAAACAAAAATTTTTTTTTGTTGAGCTGTGTTATTATTATTATGTTATATATATATATATATGCATTTAACTGCAATGACCACGCAGTATATAAATGAATAGAAACGACGTAAATAAGGAGCGTCTCTGCACACGGGAAGAGAAATAACGAATAAATGAAAATGAGGCGAACCGCCCGGGAATCGAACCCAGGCCTTCCAATTGCCGGTTGAATGCGCTACCATTACACACATATATATATATATATATATATATATAATTTCCTTAAAAAATAATGAATTATAAAGTTTGAATGTTTCAATTACTTTTTTCTATAATTAATGAAACAAGAGCGATAAATGTATACAAATATACACTAATAATAATAATAATAATAATAATAATAATAATAATAATTATAATAATAACTGTACAGTTAATAGAACTGATATAACTAATTCTTTAGGATTCTTTCGGGTCTAAAACTGTACTGTAACACTGTAGTGATGATGACGCTGATGACGATAATGATGATAACGATCTACAGAAGATCTACAGAAGCTAAGGCTAACAAGACCCTAAGATCCACTCTAAGGTTAGCCGAGAGAAAGGAAAGAGTAGCGGGTTAAGAGAAGAGAAGAGAATAAGGGGTTAAGTAAGAGCAACACCTATCACTCATGGGTTAACATTCATTCAGAAAAAGAGGAAAAGTGTCTCACCATCATCATCCGCCGGCCACTGCCGACAAGTCAGAAAAATAGTCGGAGAGAATAGGAGAGGGGTGAAAGATGAAAAGAAGTAAAATAAGAACGCTTACAAACCATGCAAACACAGTCTTAACTCACTGTCATACCATGCAAACTACAAACATGCAAGAAGAGAGTTAGACATGCAAGGTAAGGAAAAAAAAAAAAAGTAGGTAAAGTTAAACAAAAAGTGGGTTAGTTTACGCTATGAGCTACATCTACATTCGTGTTAGTCTAATTTTTTTTTTTTTTTTTTTTTTTTTTTTTTTTTTTTATTGCTGGCATCACACGCTGGCATGTCACAAGCTGGCATTCATCGTCAACAGACTCATCCCCGAGCACCACCACCAGAGCTCCTGTTGTTAACTTTCTTTTTTAACTCTAAACAACGTTAATATTTTTAAAATGTCTGTCAGACGGTTCTTAAACACATTAACGCTGGTAGAATGAACGACTGACGCGGGAAGATTATTCCATTTATCAATTACTTTAAACGTAAAGAAGTTTTTTAGCGATATTAGTATGAAACGTCTGCCACGCAACTTGAATCCGTTATTGCGAGTATTACTATTATCGAAAGTGAACAATTTGTCAAAATTTACGTTATCGATGTTATTAACGATTTTGAAAACTTCAATAAGCTCCCCCCTTAATCTCCTAGTTTCGAGTGAATACAAGTCTAACACTTTAATCCTATCTTCATAAGGCTTATTGCGCAATGCCGGAATAAGTTTCGTGGCACGACGCTGAACCCTTTCTAACCTATCAATATCCTCACGCAAGTACGGGCACCAAAACTGAACGGCATATTCCAAATGAGGCCTGACTAGGGACTTGTAAAGGGGCAATATAATATCCTTCGATTTAAATTCGAAATTACGCGCTATGAAGCCTAACATCCTATTAGCTTTTGCGCAAGACTCCAGGCACTGGTTCCTAACCTTTAAATCTTTAGTTACGCGTACGCCTAAATCTACTTCCTCGTCAACGCTCGCTAAATCCCTATCATCCATCGTGTACACGTAATTATTGTTGCGAGAACCATATGCAAAACTTTACATTTATCTACGTTAAATTGCATCTGCCACTTATCCGTCCACTCCATAATCCTATCTACATCGTCTTGGATCCTATTTCTATCGTCCTCGTTAACAACCTTACCGCCTATTTTAGTATCGTCCGCGAATTTTGACACGTTACTAATCAATCCTACATCTATGTCGTTAATGTAAATTACGAATAACAATGGCCTAACACTGAACCCTGTGGGACACCACTACCTACCTCTAACCACCCCGATTCACTACCATTAACTACGACCCTCTGCCTCCTAGCACGAAGCATTCTTCTAACCAGTTAGCTACCTGACCGCGGATACCGTGCGCTTTAACCTTCGCAATTAGTCTCCTATGCGGAACTGTATCGAACGCCTTTTTAAAATCTAAATAAATAACGTCAGCTGCCCTATGCCTATCGTATTCGCGCACTATTTCGTTATAAATTCTAACAAATTTGTTAAACAAGACCTATGGCGTCGAAACCCGTGCTGACTACTATTAATCAAACCCCTACTTTCTAAGTGATCGATAATACGATCCCTAACTACGGATTCCAAAAGTTTACCGACAATTGACGTTAAGCTAATGGGCCTATAATTGCTAGCTACCGCGCGGTCGCCTTTTTTAAAAATAGGCGTGACGTTAGCTAATTTGAAGTCTTCAGGAATAATCCCCGTTTCGAGTGACTGATTAAAAATCTTCGCTAAGGGGCCTACGATAACGTCTTTCAAATCTTTCAAATGTCTAGGATAAAAAGCGTCAGGGCCTGGAGCCTTGCTAACTTTTAGCCTATCGATATAATGCGCAATCTCAGCCTCGTAAACAGTTATTTCATCTAAAATAGTCTCGCTACTAAATGGAACGATATCGTCAACGTCGGGAACATTATTTACGTCCTCTACGGTAAAAACTGTCGCAAAAAAGTTATTGAAAATACCCGCCATCGCCTGAGCGTCAGAAGCCAAAGCGCCATTTACATCCAATAGAGGGCCTATGTTATCCTTTACCGGCTTACGATTATTTACGTATTCAAAAAACTTTTTTGGATTATGTTTACTATCCGCAGCTATAACTATCTCTAAATTACGATGATGATAATGATGATGATGATAATAATAATGATAATGAGGTTAAATATAAGATTTAAAAATGGGGTTTGTCTCTAGTTTTAATTCGTTTTGGCAATAGTCATTTCAGTCACATACAATGTAATGAAACTCATCATTGCTCATATCACGGTTCTTTCATTTGAATCCATGTTTGGACGAAAATCCTTCAAGTTGCAAATAAGGTTTCGCGCATGCTTGCATTAATTATGCGAAGTGTATGATGACATTTCTCTACTTGGACACAGGTTCATGCTGATACCAATACTGATAATGGGTATACACTGTTTTCGACAGTTGAAAGAGTTTGCGAGTATAGTCAAACGGGTCATTTCTTTTATGTAGAAAGTGTTTTTTGTAACTCATCTATCAAACGTTTATATTAAATGGAGTACTTCTACCTCGCCACTCAATACCCAAATTGTTAATACAGAAACTCGCGTGTTAAGTTGCTTCATACACGGGTTGAAAGTAAATTTCAGAACCGTTCTTTTTGTTATATTTATTGGAAGTCGATTAGATCATTCGCTGTATGGTATAACGTTGTTGTTAATGCGTTGCTGAATTTTTTTTACTCGCACGTAATAAATTATTGCATTCTATTAACACTGAGAAAATGCTTGGTTGTTATATTTCTTGGTTATTATATTTCTTGGTTATTATATTTCTTGGTTATTATATTTCTCGGTTATTCTTTATTGCAGCCAAATTCCATGCACGGTTAACTATTTGCCAATCAATTCGTGGCTAATCCAACCCTGAGATCATGCAACCAACCATATTTATTTTTTTTGATACGGAACTTAAATGTTTAGGGTAAAAATATAACATGGTTCAATAAACTATTGGTATTATTTGGTAAATACTTAACCATGCAGTTAGTTGTTGTAATCAAGCGCTTTTCTCTTCGTGTGAAGTTGATAAAGTACTTAATGGATTGTTTACTATGTCAATATGTAAGCCATGTTCATTTGTAAGGGGTATTACAAAAGTCGTTGCGTTCTTTTCAGGATTTTTGGCAGATCACCTCTGAGCAGTGGTTACAGAAATTTACAGTTTCGCTTATCTACTTCAGGTTAATAGGATTGTATAGACCAGAGGTGGCGAACCTTTTTACAGTCGTGTGCCAAAACAAAAACATGTAACTATAAAAAAAATTCGCGTACCCACCAAAGTGGGTTAGGTTAGGTTAGTTAGGACCAAATTAACATTAAGTCTATTATTTTATACTCATTATTGCAACGTTATTGCATTTTGCTTAGGCATGCCAGGCAAATTTGATCGCGTGCCATAGGTTCGCCATCACTGGACTATAGACCATCAACATCGATTTTAGAATTATTGAGTTAACGTTTAACATTACGAATGACATCAACAAACAAACGCGACGGCCAAACCGAATACAGTGTTTACGATACGAGATCTGACTTTCTCAAACACCATGAAAACTCTCGAGGCAACGATGATATGACGTAATGATAAAAATTTGAATCGACGTTGCATTTAACAAACCAGATTTTTCAGTTCCCTTTTTGGACAAATTACGTTAAATTAACGGTTTCTTTAGAAAAAAAAATGTGATAAAAACCCTGAAATAAAACACCAGGACTTTTGCAACACACTCCTTATACAAAATAAATAAATAGATAAAAATTAGTATGTATTTTAATTTAACTATATTGAAAATGTATAAAATTAGTGACGAAAAATTATAATTTTAGAAAAAATAAAATGTAGTTATTACTAAAATCTTGGTAAGCGTGACTGACTGACCGTCCTTTCTTTAATAAATAAAATTCTTAAAATTGGACCAATTTTTTAATGGTCCAAAAATAATAATACGAAGGATCGTA
>JAJOZX010005251.1:152500-351956 GCA_023014485.1 Bathynomus jamesi | reverse complement strand
CCGTATCCTGATTATATAAATAATCGGATATCCGGTATTCGGCAAATTTACTATCCGGACCACCCTTAGATTACTGTAGATGCCTGGCTCCAGGTGCCCGTTTATCCGGGAACGCGGGAACCTCATTCGCGTACAATTTGAGGCGAGGCATGATCTTAACCTTTGGAAATCTTAATTTTTGCATATAAAGACGAATGCAAGTTTGAAACAATGTATAGTCAATGGAAAGCAATTGTCCAAGATAGCTTTAATTGTCAAATACAACATTATTGCAGTCAGACACTTTGCATTATTATCTAAACCTGGGTGGGCTTTGCCCGGTCTACCCTATTGCATTCCAAGACAGTTGGAATAAAGTTACCATACCATGGAGTACAATTACGAGTACGAGTCTAAACCCCTACTATTTCGTGATTCGTTAAGTGAGTCGGGGTATTTCGTGATTTTTTTTGCGCCGTCGTGATTTTCAGTAATTCGATTAGGCCAGACATCTGGTAAAAATCTCTTTATTGGACGTAATTAAAAATAGTTCAAATGGCGTCAAAAAGTCCACTGGACTGAATGAAATCGCTTCTTAAAATTAAAAAATTTTCAGGAAAAACACCAGCTGCGGATCCCGTTCCCGCACAGCTGAGGATAACGGGCACCCTGCCTGGCTCAGAACTATACCAGGTGAGCCGGGAGTGAAGTGGAGCGCGCAAGAAACAAACTCCCTACTTCACCAGGCCAACTGGAGAAGAGCAACAAGCCTGCCCTCCGTGAAATGAGGCATCTTTTATTATGGGTTGTTTAACCTCCTTCGCAACTTCTAAGGTCTTATGACGGTGGGGACCTACAGCTTTACGTGGGATCCGAACCACGGGAGCTAGCTAAATAACCCATATACTGAAACCTATTAGTACCCACAAAGTTCGAATGCAAGAATTGAAGATGTCCATTTCTTGTGTAGACATTACAACCCTGTCATTTATACTGGTCACACCATCACACGCGTAATATGAAGTCCCGTGTAGACGAGTTATAAGGAAAAGCTTTTTCAGTATCAATTTTAAATTTAGTAGATCTTTCCCAAAACGATAGGCATAATGATTGGTGTGCGGCCAATAAGGTCTAAGAGTAATTGAGAAGGACTGGCAACGGACACTTCACATGGTTATCGTTCTTTCCAATGTGGCTGTCACAGACTCCATCGGTTACATTTTGAAAAGTTTCCGCATATTAACCATAAAAGACATTTTATTCCCTCTTGAGCTCATACCCGCAGGAGGTAGGGGAAAAAAATGCCAGAAGAATCAAACCACCTTATAAAAAATTCCTCCAATTCTCTATACCATGTTGCCCCTCCGCTACCCAAAGTTCTTAAAAGGGAATGGCAGAATGGTTTTGTAGGCCTATACGCTGCCCGCCAATCCCTCGATGATCTCTATAAAGAATCTGTATATACGCGCCAGTAATGCGATTAAGATCGTCACGAATATTCGGTAATATCCGGCGTATATCACTGATATATGTTATCTGGAATAAAACTCCGGATAAAAAGTAAATAAAATACTGTAGTTCTTACTAGAGGTGGAAAGAGTACATCACTACGCGAGTATTCTTGTACTCGAGTATGGGTTTTTGTTGTACTTTTTTTCAATGCAATGCATTCATCTGGTCTAATAAGCTTTGCTCATGCAAGCAACCAAACACCAATTAAAGTTTGAAACCACACACTTACACGCGTACTCGAACACTAAAAAAAAACCGTACTCTTGCTCAAGCACTAAAAAGGTATACTGTACTGGTAATCGTACTCGTCCAACTCGAAAATTTTGGTACTTTCCACGGTCTATAGTTCTTACTCACAACCATGAAATAAGCGAAATCTTACCTTTAAAATAAGACACCCGCGAAATGCAGGTTCGTAGAACCATAATGAGCCAAATAACATTTACAGATAAGATTTACATAAATAATAATTGATAAATAAATAAAATTAATTTTATAATAATTAAACATTTTCTCAATTCAGTCTGTAATTATTATTTCTGTTCAACATATTTAATTCGGCTTCAATTTTTCATTAAACTAAACTTTGTAAAATGTCTTTTGCCTTGCAATATAGTCTCTCTCTCTCTCTCATATAACAATTTTCCAATGACCCAAACACCTTTAAATTTAATTAACAAATTCGATTTAACAGATTCACACGAATTAAAAACCATTTATCTTTTTAAATGATTTTCAGTAGAGAAACTTAAGCCAATGACCACTGTATCAAGCAAGCAACTTTCTTATATATATGAGAGAGAGAGAGAGAGAGAGAGAGAGAGAGAGAGAGAGAGAGAGAGATTATCGGAACGAGCTGCAGGCCATAATACTTAATGTTGACCTCTCAAAAAAAGCTCATCCTTTAAGCAACTTAAGTTATGTATAGGTCTCGCCCGTAAGTTTAGTTTTACACGAATCAGAGAGCGCTTTGATTTTTTTTATCAAGGAATTGTTTGAATAATTTTTGTCGCGGTGCTCCGTTACACATTTCAATGAACAATAATACTGTTAAGTGAT
Organism: Bathynomus jamesi; assembly: GCA_023014485.1. Taxonomy (NCBI): domain Eukaryota; kingdom Metazoa; phylum Arthropoda; class Malacostraca; order Isopoda; family Cirolanidae; genus Bathynomus; species Bathynomus jamesi. The sequence goes on along the minus strand of JAJOZX010005251.1, from coordinate 349,406 downwards.
CCGTGCAAAGGACACAGATTCCTAACAAATTAGGGCATCATGCATACCTGCTTACATACCGTATGGACTACGCTGCGGTGGAGTAATTAAAGAGAACATTCACTGTATACTGTACATAGTAGTAGCCTTCGAAATAATGACTGACGAGTGGCCTACAAGAATTTAAGCTGGAAACCGGACAAGATCTCCTTTTCAATGTATCCTAATGCAACATCCGACAGGCCTACCCACCGATTTTACAAATGCATCAAAATGATAAACTTTAAACACGAGAGTTCATTATAGAAGCTCGACTCTTCACAAAATTTACCTCACTGCGGAGGTAAAAGCGTTTTATTTGTTAACATTTCCCCAAGTGCCAGCACTGCGATGGCATTTTTGCAAGCCGGTATACAATAAGCCAAGGCCATCATAGGCTTTATCTCTCCTCATCCGCGAGACAATCTAATTCAGCGATCAAATATCGCTCCACATGAAATGCGCTTCCTGGTTTGATTAAAATAATAAGGTTCCTATTTTTCCAAATAATTGTAAAATACCACGAATATAGGATGCGTGGCCATGTACCAGTTTATGTATTCAGACTATGTGCGACAAATAACTTCCCTTGCCGGAATGCTTAAATAACTTATTTTCTAATCGCACAAGCCGTATTTTCTATAGTGAATCGAAATCTGTGAAAGGCCTATTTATAACAAAGTTCGATTGGAAAAAGCGTGCATGCTGGTATAGTCCTCAGTAAGGCCTACAATATTCGTGTAACCGAATTCCTATATGGACTGGACTATGGAAGCTTACTTTTTTTTTAATTATAGAGGCCTACGGCTTATTTGAACGAGCAAAAACAGTCATTGAAAGTAATTGTACCGTATCACAGACTCGGTTTAAAAAAAAAAAAAAAAAAAAAAAAAACCGGCACCGAAAAAAGATTTCAATAGACAGTCGTTTTGGTCTATCGAACTACATAAGCCTAAATATTTTGTAAAAAAAAAAAAAAAAAACTATTCGAACAGTCAGGCTTTAAATAACAGTAATGATTTAAGTAGTACTAAACTGCGAGTTTGAAAAATGCATATGTTTAAAATAAAAGAGTGTAGCTACGTGTACAAAGTTTACTATCCAAATTAGGTCAATATTTAATTACGGGATAATGAACAAGTTTATGAATTTCACTTCCGACAATCTAAGTTCTTTTCCCACTATTATTTGCTTGCCAAAAACTTCCTTAATCTATCGGTTAAGAACTGGAGTAAATTCATTTTTTGCCCAAGGAAACGTTTTCCACTGTATGAACAAAGATTCATGGTGTAGTTAAAAACAGCCCTGTATAACTTACGGGTCTGTAACGAGCCCATAAGCCTAATGGTCACTTTTAAATTGGGTTGCGTAAGTTTCCAAAGTGTTTAAGATTACGAATCCGATTCTTGCGAAATATGAAGGTTTTTGGATGCCAATGGCGAGTCTAGTTCTCAAGTGCCGACGCCACACTATTAAAAGTAGGCATTCAGAAAAAAAAAAAAACCATTACCCCCCTAAAGAAGTAGGTTTAGTTTGGGTATAAAAGCTTTTATACTTAAATTACAATGTCTAAAAACACTAAATCGTTTATTTATCCTGTAATTTAGTCTACATTATTCCTTTATTTTTGAGAGGATCACAACAAAACAGTTGTTCAGTGAAAATTTTTGAAAATAAATTCCCACGAGATTGGAACTGATATATCACGTATTAAATACATATCACGAGGCTGAGAGTTCTGATCTAAGCCAATTTTCTCTCTCTCTCTCTCAATCACACCAACACAAAGAAAGCCTATTTGTACAACATTCATCGTAGGTCCCAATAGGCTTACCTTTGTGCCACCAATGGAGAACCTATTGAAATGTCTGTCTTTGGTGTGTGTGTGTGTGTATATATATATATATATATATATGGCATATCATGCATGAATCCGCACGATTTTTCATAAAAAATCACCCCTACCAGGGTTCGGCCAATGAAAAAAATCATGCGGATTCATGCATGATATTCCATTTATGGGACTCCAGTGTTGCACCCGATAGTTTGAATGAAATGCTGGTCATTAGCTCGAGTGCGCAAGGGTTAACACGTAAAATGTCTCTGAACATGAAAACGTTATTCATTTCCTTGTTTATATGTATGATGGGTTGTGTTAATTTCCATCCTGTCGTAGTGGTGGCTAACATCCCCACCTATTCAAGAAATGATTGACTCTCACCCTGGTGGGGTCGGGTGTATATATACACATTTTTTTTACCACCCGCTAAGTCCAATTATTAAATAATAAAATTCTAATTTCTAATGTTAATTTATGAGCAAACAAATTCCTTCGCACATTTTGTTTGATTTAGTACTTGCTAAATCTCATTTCAAACAATACTTGTACTTTTACGTCACGTGACAATGTCATAATAAGATCTATTTCGTGATTCGTTCTAATTTGTTTACATTTTTTTCAGCCAATCACAACCTTAAAAAACATACCGTGGGAAAGAAACGACAGATGTACGATAATTGACACCAGTTTTTTATGAGTAAGCATACTGTACCGTATAGCCAGCCAGTGTATCGCTACCGGGGTATTAGAAACTTTTTAGGAACCGGTCTGATAGATGCTTAGTGCAAAGATATTCTCGATCTGCTTAAATGTAAATAGGAAGATAGGCCTATACGGTAAAACTGTGAATGATACATTTAAATATGTAGGATGGTGGTATTTACCTATCCTATTTTATTTCCGAGACCTACTTTGATCAGTTGGTCGAAGCCTAGGCTATACGAAACTTTATTAATAGATGGCTAAAGTTTAAAAAATTATATATTAATTACCTTACCTTGATGACTTTATCTCACTCTCCTGTGATATGATATAGTAATCCAAAGGAAGTTTTCAAATGCCACAAAGTATTTTTCAAAATTGTAGGTAACCAGCAACACTTAAGTTAACTTAAATGTAACACTAACGTATAAGAACAAAAATAAAAAAAATTACAACCACTCTTCCTACACTTCACTCTTTACATTATGAAAACCATAGCACATGGCCATTGTATAATATTTATCACAACATCAATAGAATTTGTAAGGTGAGATAGGCAAAGGAACTTATTCTAATTTCTACACAAAAAAGATAACCGCTCAGCCCACATTTCTTATACGTTATAGACTAATTCAAAAACTCTGGAATGAAATTTTATATTAACCTGATGGTGCTATTGTAGTACCTTTGAACCGACGCTTGCGCATTACGAACACCTGACCTGGAGCTCTGTGGATACACGCTTCCGAACGTGGTCTGACCCCTGTTTCCCCCAAGCAGAGTGTCTGTTTATTTTCTATTTCATCGTAAGTACATAAAATTATGACGAAAGTGCGGAATACATTGCGAATAAATGTACTTATCCTTTTAAACAAAGAAAATTAAAATCATTCATTAACCTCATAATCAGGAATTAGGGAAAACTAATTCTGAAAAAGCAAACTATGGCAACTTAACTTTTGCCAAATACTTCCAGACGTGAGTTTGTATACAGTATTAAGTAACCTCTAGATTTAAATGCTGTAGTGTAATGATCCAGATTTCTTTTTTAGCATTGTTACCAGTATTTAATTAAATAATTATTATTTGATGTATAAATTACTATTGTTTAACATCTCCACGACGGGAAAATGATCTCTTTACATTAAAAAAACAATAATTTGAAACAAAGCTATGAAATTATAGACATTGAATCAGAGTCACGATTCCAATAAATAAATGCAAATATATATATATATATATATATATATATATATATATATGTGTGTGTGTGTGTGTGTTTCACAGAGACCAGATTGCACTAGTTCAGGCTGTCATTTAGATTGGCTATTTTTTTCCCACGTGACCAATTTCGGCCAATCACGATCTTTGTAACAAATTTCAACTAAAAAGCAGTACTCTCCGCGAAACTTATATATATATATATATATATATATATATATATGAAACTTACTCTAGCAATAGTACTTTTTATTATGATTTGGAAGAAAGAAAGAATATAGTATGTCCCTGTACCATGCCACCAATGATCAGAATTTGAAATAAACAAGATTATTGTGAAGACCGGTGACTGGATCAAATATTTAAATGAATTTTGATTTAGGGGTTTGTTTCATTATGAGGAGTTTCACTCAGAATTCTAACTTTGAACTTGACTTTGATTTTGCCTCTGACTTTGACTTGAATTTTTCTTTGACTTTATTTGATATTTTAATTTAAATTCTGACTTTGATGTTCAGTTTTAATTTTAACTTTGTCTTTAATTCTTCATTTTGACTTAAACTCTAATTCTTGACTCGTGAACTTCGATTTGACGTTTGAATTTGACATGGATCTCCAATTTTTACTTGACCAACTATGAATTTGGACCCTTATTTCGACTTTCTTATTTTGGTTCTGATTTAAATTCGTTTAAATTGAGTTAAAAGTAATGAGCGAAAACTGAAACTCAGAATTAAATTGAAACACTGTTGACACTCAACATAGGCTGCCAGAGACTGTCCTCCGATTGAGAAAAATAGAAACTTAAATAGCAAAGGGAACATCATCTTCGATTTTAGTAAAAATTGTAGCATACATTCTACATCAATAATACATTAATTAAGTATAAAAATGCGAATATGTTTTACAATTCGTATAATTTTAACTCTTTTGGGTCACCAAAAAAAAAAAAAAAAAAATTAAGTACCAAAATCTGAGCTGAAAAACCTGAAATTTGAAGACGAGGTATGCATCTTCAATTTCATCATAATTTGCGCATTAGTTATGAATCGTTTAATCTCAGAAAATTCAAAAGCTAAAATGTTTACGATGACGTAAACCGTAACAAAGAGCTCGCCTCGCTCGGCTCACAATAAGCAGAGAAAAAAAACGTTGACAGAGGAAATATTTCTAAAATTCCAATGTATTAAGCTTTCACTTTTAATAAACATTAAATAAAGAAATGCAAATAATGTAACTATACTTTCCAATATATATATACAGGGTGGCCCAAAAGTCAAGGAAACCAGAGAGAATAGATCTTTTCTGTTTTATGGCCGCCACTATTTTTAAATAAAAATTACTTTTTTAGTTAAGAAATTTATAATTTATGCAATGATAACCTTTTGACTCCTGATTTTTGCGCCACACTAAATATATTTGCCGGTGTATATATGAAACAAAATGACCCCAGAAGGATTCGAACCCGAGGCCTCTTGAGTAGGAGTCGCGAGAGCTACCATATATATGGTGTGCGGGCTTAAATGGTAATAAAATAAAACATTATAAATGTATTTTATTGCCATTTAAGCCCGGACACTCTGTGTATATATATATATATATATATATATATATATATAAAGGAGGAGATCGATCCGAGGCCAAAAACTATAGGCCAGTGTCGCTTACATCCCATCTCACTAAAATATTTGAAAGAATAGTTAGACAGAAAATCTATGACTTTTTGGAAACTCAGAAAAAATTTAATGATAACCAACACGGGTTTCGGTCAGGCAGATCATACCTATCACAACTAATGGAACACTACAACAACATTATTGATTCACTTGAAAGTAATGAAAACTATGATGTACTATACACAGACTTTGCTGAAGCGTTCGACAAGTGTTACCACGGAATCATAATACATAAACTGAAATATATGGGAATAACAGGAAAAGTAGGGAAATGGATATATAATTTCCTTAGTGAGCGGAGGCAAGTCGTTACAGTACAAGGAGTATCTTCATCAGAATCAGAGGTCCTCAGCTCGGTACCACAAGGAACAGTATTAGCTCCATTACTCTTCATAATCATGCTAACTGACATAGATGAGGACGTTACCAGAGACAGCACAGTAACATCCTTTGCGCATGACACAAAGATCAGTAAAAAAATAAGAAACCCAGAAGACATAGGATCTCTACAAACCGACATAAACAAAATCTACAAGTGGACGGAAGACAACAATATGAAGTTTAACACCGAGAAATTTCAGCTATTACGGTACGGAAAAAAAGAAGACCTAAAATCCATGGAATATTATACCCCAAATGGACAGGAAATTCAGAGAAATTCCAGAGCAAAAGATTTAGGGGTTGTAATGACAGATGATGCGAAATTTGAAACACAAAATAAGATAGCAGTAAACAGAGCAAAGAGAATAACGGGTCAGATATTGAGAACCTTTAAACGAAGGGATAGAAATGTAATGATTCCTCTACTGAAAACCCTGATAATACCCAAATTGGAATACTGCTCGGTCCTAACATCCCCATATAAAAAAAGACATTAGACAGCTGGAGGGGATCCAAAGAAGCTTCACAGCCAAGATCAATGGGTGCAAAGAACTAAATTACTGGAAAGGTTACGAGAACTAGACCTATATTCACTGGAAAGGAGAAGAGAGAGATATACCATTATTTACACTTGGAAAATAATGGAGAAACTAGTCCCTAATCTTACTCTGAATCCCACAACTCCCGAAACAACGGTGGAAAGTAGAAGCGGCAGACTGTGTCGTATTCCCTAATTGAAGGCGAGACAGGGAACATCCTTAACCCTGAAAGAAAATAGTTTTGTAGTGAGAGGACCAAAACTGTTTAATCAGTTGCCCAAAGACCTAAGAAACACGAAGGGAGTTGCAGTGGAAATCTTCAAAAGAAGACAAGACGCCTGGCTCAGAACATCCCGATGAGCCGGGCGTACCTGGCTATGTGAGGTGGAGAGCGCAAGAATCCAACTCACTACTTCACCAGGCCAACTCGAGAGGAGGGGCGACAAGCTTGACCTTCGCGAAATGAGCGATCATCGCGCGGAACCTTTGTAAAGTTCTAAGGTAAGGTAAGGTTTATATATATATATATATAGAACGTTTTAAATCTTTACAAAAGATTGAAAACAAAATCTTAAAATTTTAATATAAAAGTAAAGTTGAGTGTGGCTTATCTGATAGTAATTCACTTTTAATGTCTAAATCCAATTTCATTAATCCAATTCAGCCGAGGATTAAAATTAATAGGAAAATTCTTAGCATATTTGCCGTTCATTTAAATCCAAAAAATCAGACATAATGTTAGAATTTGGTGTCGGAGAATTCAAGGTCAGAATTCTACGCTTCACATTATAAGGTTTGGAATGCAAAAACATTAAAGGTTATATACAGTATATACGCAAAGGTTTTTATATATATATATATATATATATATATATATATATATATATATATATATATATAATTTTATATATATATACAACATACAAGAGAAAGAGAGAGAGAATTATATATTATCACAACGTATTGCATGAGGTAAAAAATAAGGTGGGCTCCATCCTATCATTCATCAATATTCATTGTATTCATTGTATTGCGTATGAATTCTAATCAGCGATTTTAGTTTATTTTTTTCTTTTGACCATTTTTACGCTCACAAATGCACACGTGTACAGTGGATTAGAAACTTTGACTGCTGATGACGTCATCATGTCTCTTTTCTAATTACAACTTACGAGATTTTTATTTAAATTATGAATATTAAACGGGGGAGAGGGGGAAAGTTCATATTAACAGGTGTACCCCTCATCTGGGTATAAATTACGTGAAGAATTATCATGATTATTACGCGTTTTGATCGCTTAAAAAATCACAACTTTCTATAATCGGTAGTAAAAATTTGGACACTAAGGCCGGCCGCACGCAGGATCGTGTCGCGACTGACGACTGACAAATTAGGTCGTGACGACTCGAGTCGTAACGATCTAAGTCGTCAGTCGCAAGACGATCCTGCGTGCGGCCGGCCTAACTCCGAGTGCTTTTAAGTTCAACTCTAACAGGAAGTAGCCTATAGACTTTAATCATGATGACGTCATGTGCCAAAGAATTGGCAGAATTACGTTGTTCTAAGAAAATGGCCAAAAATTGGTTTCGAAAGAGATTCGCGACCGATGTGAAAAAAATGTGTAAGTATGCGTGAGGAATGTATCCGTACATTTATATTCATGTAAGTTCGTATAATAAATAGAAAGAATGTACACACCCTGGTTTTGAGGCGCAGTACCAGAGTACTTGGTTATTAAACCCTGGGTTAAACACACTGACTGGACGGAGAATTTGGTCGAATGTACGATATGAACTAGGCAGTGACTAGGGTATAGGCACTTTACATATTAAATTTTTCATTTATTCTATATAATAGTTCTTTCTTCTACATTATATATGTTCCTCCGCATTAATGCTAAAATTAACAAACTTCTCTAGTTCCGACCAAAACAGACTAGTTGTTTTATTTTTAAGTAAAAGGAACATTGTTTTCAACTTTTGGCGGGAAGGGGGGGGGGGAGTGATCATGCTACTTCACTTTTTATTGTTGTTACTGACTTGTGAAGTACAATATATATATATATATATATATATATATATATATATATATAGTCGGACCTGCTGTAACGCACGGTCGGAGTTCCGCGATTTATTTATTAACACAATGAAAATGTTATTAAAGGCACAATTTGAAGTTACGCCGTTTTCAAAATTCAAATAATAAAAGACATGAAAATATGGTACGTAAATTAATGAACGATGAATTAATGCAGATTGAAGAACAAAGAGCGGCAGAGGATTCAGAAAAAATGATGATGAACCAAAAGAAGAGGGACCAGTAAAACAACTTACAGTAGCAAAATTGTCGGAAGCATTTTCTATGGCTGATGTCCTCGCAAAACATCTTGCTGACAATGACCCCAACATGGAACGGAGCAGGACATTCAACAGAAAATTAGAGTATCTTCTCCGATGCTACAAAGAAATTTATTGGGAGAAAAAGAAGGCACGGCAGTCAACACTAGATGCGTATTTCAAGAAGCCAGCTGCTGCTGCTGCTGCAGCTACAACCCAAGGTGACGGAGAAGATGCTCGAGATGTACTTTAACATTTTTTTGAATTTTGAATTTTACATTTATGTACGTTATTAAATTTTTTTTTTGCTTGTAATATTTGTTTTTTATCCATTTCGTATTAATATATTTTGGTAAAAGAGGTTAAACTATTAATAATGCATTGACTTTAAGGGAAAAATAATTTGGCAAGAGCGTATCCCGAACTTATAATACTGTCCCTATGGGAGAACACGCATGTCATTGAGCGCGTTTGTACAACGCGCTGTTTTTCAGGAACGCATCCCGCGCGTTATAGCAGGTCCGACTATATATATATATGTATATATATATACAGGGTGGGTAAAAAAAGTGACCCCTTAGAGGTAAATTGTCATTAAAAAAAGTAAGGGGACTAGAGCTCTCAAACTCCATAGATGCTTACCTTAGTATGTTCGTCTTAATTGAGAAGTTGCTAGATGTATCCCCCTTCCTGCTCAACGCAGGCCTCCAAACGTGGACGCCACTGATCAATACACCTGTTTACATATTGTTGAGACACCTTCTCCCAGCCGAGCAGAATTCTTTCGCGTAGTTCATCTACAGTATGTCTCTTATATTGGTACCAGGGATGTAAACTTTGGACTTCAGGGCTTCCCAAACATCATAATCTAGTGATGAAAGATCGGGGTATATTGGGTTCGATAAAATCCGATGTTTCGTTCTCGAGGAATGTGGAGTTTGGCGTGCTCTGTGAGCAGGGGCTCCATCTTGTTGGAAAGTATATCTTTCACTCTAACTGATATTAGACGAATTAGTGGTAAAAGATATACTTTCCAACAAGATGGAGCCCCTGCTCATAGAGCACGCCAAACTGTCACATTCCTCGAGAACGAAACATCGGATTTTATCGAACCCAATATACCCCGATCTTTCATCACTAGATTATGAGCCCTGAAGTCCAAAGTTTACATCCCTGGTACCAATATAAGAGACATAGATGAACTACGCGAAAGAATGCTGCTCGGCTGGGAGAAGGTGTCTCAACGATATGTAAACAGGTATATTAATCAGTGGCGTCCACGTTTGGAGGCCTGCGTTGAGCAGGAAGGGGGACACATCGAGCAACTTCTCAATTAAGACGAACAACATACTAAGGTAAGCAGCTATGAAGTTTGGGAATTCTAGTCCCCTTACTTTTTTTAATATGACAGTTTACCTGTAAGGGGTCACTTTTTTTTACCCACCCTGTATATATATATATATAATATATATATATATATATTATTTATTTATTTTAAAAAAATTATTGTATTATCGTTAATATGTTTGTAAGACCTTTTAATCTTATCTTGAAACAATGATAAACAGCTTATATACTGGCACGATATCTCCCTAATCTCAAAACCGTTTGTCATACTGAAGTATAAAATCTCATGCAAATTTTTTCCTATAAATCGGTAACTGGCAAAACCTATAATCATCACTTATTTTTAACAAAAGAAGTCTTCATGAACTTGCATCGTTGCGAAGCATATTTTTTTTTTTTTGTTTGAAACAAGAACTGGGTCAGGGCGGAAGAATCTGTGTACAGAACCAACAACCAGAGACTTCTTATACTAAGATCCGTAACATTTTCATACTAAGATCCGTAACGTAACTCCGCCTACTTTTTGCGTCAGCTTGATTTTTCCTCGCTTATGCCATCTAGTGTTTGGTTGGAAAATGAAATTACAAAAAAAAAAAAAAAAATATGCCATGAATCAATTCTATTTTAATATTTATTGAAATATAGCTATCAGTTAATAAATTAGGAAAAAGGTTTGTGTTTTCTTAAAGATGGAAATGCTAATTTTTTAAAATTATGTAATAAACGTTTAAATCATGCGAGTATGCCCTTGTGGATGTTTAGTTCTCACTCCACACGCTAGTTGGCGAGTATACCCTCGTAAAACGTTTAGTTCTCACTGCACACGCTAGTTAGCGAGTACATACTATTTATTATACTGGATAACGTGTTAAATAACGAAACATTAATTAATGAGGATAAAAGAAAATATGTAGCCATGAATCGTGTCGTAAACTCAGCGAAAATATAAAGTTAGAAATATATTAAATAATTTAAACTCTTTGTTCATAGTAGTTAATTTGCTTTAGAACGAACTAGCGGTGATATTTAAACGAGTTAAAACGTGGCTAAGCATATTACTCGAAAATTAATAGCCAACAAGCTTTCGCAATCATGACATAATTTAATTTTCATAAATTTCATTGTCAGGAAAGTGAATACGATATTATAGATGTTGAAACTTTGATTAATCGCATCACATGTGTCCTACATGCGTATTTATTTGGTCAGCCTGAATAAGCTTCGGCCTTCTTGCAGAACCTAACCTAAGCATTTTAATTTAGCTTTTTATACCAAACAACATTTTTCAAACAATGAAAGTTTTGTCTGAAAGTTGAATATTTCATGTTGAATATTTCTATATTTTATTTTAGATAAGTATTTTCTTTCTTTCTATTATTCTAGATAAAAATTACAATTCTAAGATATTTCTAAATATTATTTCTAAATATTTCTCTGGGTACATATTTTTTCTAGATATTATTTTATAACTTTCATTATATATATATATATATATATATATATATATATATATATATATATACATACAGGGTGAGGGGTGGCGCAAAAGTCGCGCATCCTAGGAATTTTCATTGTTGACTACAATATTTATTTTTTTCTTTAATGTAGGGAATAGTTGCGAAATTAACAATAGACGAGAAGGTGAGCTTCGTTTTAATGTATGGAATACCAGGTACTACAAATCGAATTTAAATTCTGTACCGATTCATCGATTTGTAGTACCTGGTATAATATGGAATACCAGTGGTATTCCATACACTAAAATCAAGCTCACCCTCTCGTCTATTGTTAATTTCGCAGCCATTCCCTACCTTAAAGAAAAAATAATATATTATAGTCAACACCGAAAATTCCTATGATGCGCGACTTTTGCGCCGCCTTGTGTGTGTGTGTGTGTGTGTGTGTGTATATATATATATATATTATATTATATATATAGGGGATTGCAGGAGAAAAAAGGGGATCACTTGCTCCCTCCCTTATTTCCTATTAATTTTTTTTGGCAAGCAAACCAGAAATAAAAGCGTTGCAGGAGAAAAACCAAAAAAGTGTATTGGGCAACTCAACCGCGTGAATAATGAAACGTTATCGTACATCTGCTTCCTAATTGAGATAAAAAATGTCGAAAAAGATGTTTTAGAACAAATGGTTTGCGCGCTTTTTTTTTTTGCCCTATTGATCCACGTGATACGATAGGGAGTGTTACTGATTACTTTAAATTCAAAGCTAAGTTGCGGAGTATTTCTCGAGTTATATTATTCAAATTAACGCTGAATTAAGCAGCAGCGAGAAGTTGAAAAGAATTACTAGCGTTAAGTGCTTCAGCGGTTGTTACAATGATACGTTTTTTGGTACACCGTGGTTTGGTTTTCAGAGGGAAACGACGAGATTATCGGTTTGTCATATAATGAAAATTTTCTCGTACTGGAACTCTTAGCTCAATGTGATCTTATGACAATGCCGCCGATATGTCCAGCAGATGTGCGGGTTTACAGGCTCGCATACTGGAGATCAACCATCTTGCGGGCTACCATGCCGTGTGCAGCTCATTCGTTGAACTTAGTGTCGTAAATGTTGGTTGCTGTCTGGAGGCCATAAATTTCTTTGACACGCCCCAGAAGGTGTACGCATTTGCGATTGTCTCAACAAAGCGATGGAATTCTTTGACAACCGGTCTTACAGAAAATAAAAATGGCCGCATTCTGACACTGAATTTTTTGTCAACTACCCGATGGCACTGTCATACAGAGTAGTGAGAACGCTGCGTTTGAACTTTTACAACATGCTCGTTGACATGTCAGAAAACGAGGGGAAAAGGGCGAGACCAGACACACAGCTGCCATTCTTGCAAATAAATTATGTCGTCTAGAAACTGCAATCATTGTGCATTCTGCGAAACAAAATTTTGCAGAGATTTCAGCAAAGCAACACGCAACTTTAAAGCACGAGTATAGACTTTCAAAGTGCAGTTGCATCGTTTTATTCGTTGAAGAATTTCACCAACCAAATGAAGGACAATTCTCATGAAATAGAATCTGAGGCAAAAATTCTCATGTCCGTATTTGAGACATATTCAGAGAATCAGAGAAGGAATAGACGACGCAAACGACATGCTGATGACACGAATTGGCACAACTTTAGAGGGTGTAAATCTGAGCCCTTTCGAGAAACTCAGAGTTCACATTTTCCTCGTGATCATTGACCAGGCGCTCATATTTCTGCATCAGCGCGAGACTGCTGGCTGCATATCACCAGATTTCAAAGGACTTTGCCTTTCTGTCATCGCTGGTCGCAAAGAATACATGATAACCTAAAGTGTGATGTTGACAAACTGATCAAGAAATATCCAAATGATCTGGAACCTGACTATGTGGAAAGAATTTCTGCAATTTTCGCACTTTTTTAATCATTTCGATATTGACATTACACCACACAAGATGCCGCAGTACATCACTATACTGACCTTGTAGCATGAATATTGTAAATGTAACAAAATGTAACGAACTTCTACTTCTGTATAATTTAATTTATTATTACATTTAGTTTTAAAAATATCTTATTTTTACAATTTTTTTTTAACATTTGTTATTACAATCTTACACTTATTTCAGTTTTAGTTTGTCATCAGCAATTTTTGGGGGACAAGCTAGAATTTTGAGAGGCTGTTGCCTTCTCAGGTCTCCTCTTGGCTATGCCACTGAGTTGAGCTACACAAAGTTAGGTGGTTCTTCTAAGTTGATTAGTTATTTTGTTCAATCAGGTGTCCAAAAGATAGGTGGCCACGAAACTACATACTGACCCATCAAATTTAGTATATCTTATTTTACAAAAAAAATAAAATAATAAATAAATAAATAAGAACTTTACTGCCTTAATTCTCGAACACAACACCACCGCTAACAAGTCAGATCTTTTATTCATGTGAAAATGACATTTGTAAGAAATATTTATGCAGCCTTGCTAATCATTAAGCCCTGATTCTTAGAGAATATAATCTGCCCTCTCGTAATTCGTTTAAACTCCTAAGAACATCATCATCATCATCGGTCACGTAGAAATTGAATTAATTATAATAATAAATATAAGGTTTAAATTAATGAAAACATTAAAATATCTTTAACTCAAGGAGAATCGGTGTTCCTATTTTCATGGTGGTGTATTTACTTTGTCTTGGTAGACCTCCGTGTATAAATACCCAATTATCCAATATACATTAGTAGTATGGGAACTCTGAGGCTCAGAGTCAATATTATTAGTTACGTGACTATCGCGACATGAGTCAAACTGAGGGGCAATGATGCTGAGGAAAAAGGGAGGTAATAATGCAACAATGCAAAGTCGGAAGGTTTTGGTGGAAAATGGATGCACACCCCCGCCCCATTCACCTATAACTCGCTTCGCTCTCGACGGAGATTGTGCTGGGACTCATTCTTTTCCATCTTACCCCACCGTAACCTAACATCTTTATACATCCAATAAATTGGCGTACCCTATTCTATCGTAATTTATCTTACCCCATCTTATAACTCTACGTGTCGACCTAGTTATCTGTTTGTAAATACATTTTAAGTACAACAACCCCACTTAAATAAAGTGTAAGGGGAGAATAAAGTGGAAAACTAAGAGCTAGTGAAACTCAAACACTCTTGTTTAGTTAATAAAAGGATATTTTTTTATTTAACATTATCTACTGTACCTTACAATACAATTTGATTTCCCTCTTCTATTTAACCCAACAAAAGGATTGAAGAGAGATATGTTCTGGGATTAAATACTGTAACGTCATTGGTGTACAAATGCAGCCTTAAAACTATCTATGTATATTTGACCCACATGACGACTCTCAGTGTGTGTGTATTCTCTCACGCATACATACACTCATCACACGCACACATACAAAACAGATGAAGAAGCAATGTGTGTACATTATTATTATTATTATTTAGAATTTTTGATGGAGGAAGGCCATATGTCATGACCATAACGTAACACCGCGTCCCGTTAGATGAACGAAGTTAAGCAACGTTGGGTATGTTCAGCAGTTGGATGGGTGGCCGTCCTCCGCGTTCATAAGATGTAGCGACCCGTGGTTCGCATTTCACATACAAATGTAGGTTACGTGACTTTTGCCGTTACGAAGGTGAAACTCGAAGCATCATTATTATTATTTCGATGGGAAGATATGAGCCAAATATGTTAAAGATAAGATATCTGTAACTTTGGCTAAATTATTAATCAAAGTATTTCCAAAGGAATGTTCTCATCAATGCTAAAAAGTGGTTGTATAACACCCCTTTTTAAAGGGGGTGATCCTACACTAGCAACAAATTACAGGCCGGTGTGTTCATTATTTGTGTTCAGCAAAGTTTTTGAAAAAATTGTAAAAAGTAGAATGCAGCGATATTTAGAATCCTACAATTTATTATCTCCAAATCAATATGGCTTCCGTAATAATAAAACAACGGAAATGGCTATTTTAAATCTCATGGAAATTGCAAATATAGCTAAAGAGAACAAAGAAATAATGATATCAATATTTATGGATTTGAGTAAGGCGTTTGATGTAATAGACCATAATATTCTATTTAATAAATTATAGTGTTTCGGCTTTAGAGGAGCAATCAGTGATTGGTTTAAAAGTTATTTGTCCAATAGATATCATTTTGTATCAGTAAACAAGTTTTGCTCAACTAATGCGCTTGTCAAACATGATGTGCCACAGGGCTCAGTTCTGGGTCCACTGTTATTTTTATTATATATCAATGACCTTCCACGTTCATTGATATACTGAACTTCATAATGTTTGCAGATGATACAACTATCTCTTTTTCTTGCAAAGATGTTAATTCAGCTAAGAATATATTTAATTCAGAATTCATCAGTGTAATGAAATGGTTGACGACCAATAAACTCTTCCTAAATACCAGTAAAACAAATTTCATGGTTTTTACTAATAAAATAAATGTATATCTTGATGAACTTAATGTTAATGGAATCGCTATAAAGGAGTGTACTGTAACAAAATTTCTTGGTGTAATGCTAGATAAGAATTTGCAATGGAGTGATCACGTAAATTATATCGCGAAAAAGATTTCAAGGAGTGTTGCTATAATGTTTAAACTTAGAAATGTAGTCCCTAAACAAGTTTTATTGACTTTATCATACTCTTGTTCTTCCTTATATAACGTACTGCACCCTTGTTTGGGGAAACTCCGCTAACAACGCATTAAATGGTATCTTTGTCATCCAAAAACGAGCAATAAGGTTATATTATCTGATGCTGATTTGCTTGATCACTCTAGTGCATTATTTAAAGAGCTAAACCTACTAAAGCTCAACGATATAACCAAACTGGCACATTTTATTTTTATTTACGAGTGTAAGAACAAAATCATTAATTGGCAATGGGTAAATAGATATTTTGTAACTCATCAAGAAATCCACTCGTATCAGACCAGAAATAGATCAAAGCTTGTTATACCTCAATTTAGATTGTCTTCATCTCAAAAACTACCCATTTTCATTGGAGTGAAACTATGGAATGACTTGCATGCCGATATAAAAAATATTGTGAATGTAAATTTGTTTAAAACCAAGTTGAAATCCCGATTAATAATGGCATACTAACAAAAATCTAAGATTAATGTCCATTACTATTGTTTACTAATTATTAATTTCTCGTGTGTAATCTAGTATTAAAAACACACTTCTTGGGATTGTTCAGTTCTTATCTCTCGTGTATAATATTGGTCTGTTTGTATGGTATTGGTATAGTGCCTTCAATGGTGACCTTGTATTTGTCATGTCAGTAGTGATAATTTAATATTAATACATGTTTTAGCTATTAATAATACTGATTTACTTATTTATTATTAATTAATAACAACTAGCTGTTTATTTTTCATAAGAGCCCAGTAAAGCCTAAAGCTTTAGGGCCAAATTAAATAAAATAAATAGTCGAGCTTCACAATTATTCATGTCATTGTAAATTGAAAAGAATGTATTTATTTTATTTTTAATGAAGGTTATTCAATTCAATTCAATTAAAAAAAACAAAACCCAATGCTTTTGAAAAGACATATTGATTTTGTATCGAGAAATAAGTAAAGTACTTCAGAATAAATCATAGGTAACCAAATTATAGGAATAAGTGAAGTGTATATACAGGGTGTGTATAAAGTAACGCCAGTGAAGAGACAAATCCGATTTGAACTGGTTTAAACTATTTTCAACTGATTTTTTAACTCCTAAAAACATCTTCAACACACTCTCATAAACCTTACTATCGACTCTACAGTTGTTATAAAGTACAATGTAATAAGTATTACTCGTCCATGTTCACTCGGGTTAATATAATTCAAATAGTATTTGGTTCTTTACTCGCGTTACTTTATACACACCCTGTAGTATTTTAATAAAGAGAGAAACAAAGAATGGTTAGAGATATCTCCATGACTCAAATTGTAAGGAGAGATCTTAAAAGAGGAAACTTAATAGTGAAATTAGTATAAGAAATAATGTATCTCTCTCGGAGAGTTCTTAAAAGATGATCTGTTCAAAGAGAACATTTGCTCGTTCATACGAGGAATGGGGTGACGAGTGAAAACTGATGTAGCATCGATTCTAATAATAATCGGGATACACTTGGCAGTAAGGTAAGTGTGATCCAGTGTATATCCCGACTATTGGAACCGATGGTACTTAACAAAAGAAAATACGCTATACCCCGTTTTGAGGAGAGAACCCTAATGTGTTGCAGTATCTTTAACAAAGTTCATTTCTCAGAAAATGAAATATTTTTAATTTTAGTGTTTACATTTATGTTCAGAGAAAGAGCGAAAGACAATATAATTTCCCAGACGTTCTGGCATCTGTCATGTCTTAATTAAATGAATAAAAACGTACAGACAAATACAATATTACAACCCTGTCTTCGTGGAATCCTATAATAAGGATGAGGATTTCCGTCACCTTCTGACTGATGATGAAGACCTTTAATTAACAGCTACCTAAAAGAGACAACACCCAGACTGATGTAATTATATAGAAATTTGCAATGTTAATCACCAGTGTCCGGTTGCTAAAAATTATATATATATATATATATATATATATATATAGATATATATATATATATATATATATATATATACAGGGTGTCCCATAAGTCCGGCATCATAGGAGAAATTCATTTTTTCTATTTCTACAAACCATAATTTATGCTCGGGATGCCAATTTCCCGTCCACCATTCTGTTCAGTGACGAGGCTGTTTTTTATGGAAATGGTGAGGTAACTCGACAGAACACCCGCTACTGGTCTCAAACAACCCTCACTGGTATACCTCTTCAAAGGAACAAGGTGCATCTCGGGTGATGGTATGGTGTGACATTTGGAAGGATCGCATCATAGGTCTCCTCTTTTTCGATGAACATGTCACTGGAGGCACCTACCTACGTATGCTCGAGGAAGAAGCATTTCCCAGTGTCTTGAACGAAAAAGGAAATTTCCCAACATGGTTCCAGCAAGACGGCGCTCCTGCACATTACAGCACGCAAGTAAGGGAATACCTGTACCAACAACTCCCTGGCCATTGGATAGGACGTCGAGGGCCTGTGGAATGGCCAGCTAGAAGCCCGGATCTCACGCCACTACATTTTTATCTCTGGGGCCACTTGAAAGCGCTGGTATACGCAGAGAAAATTAAGAGTGTTGAACATTTGCGGCAGCGCATTATTGGGGCATGTAACACCATTACTCCTGACATCATTCACCGTGTGCTTGCTGACTGGGTATCACGTCTGAATTTGTGTATTGAAAACAATGGTGGACATATTGAGCACGTTCTCTAAATAAAAGCTTTTGTTTTGCCTTTTTTTATTTTTCGTATGATGCCGGACTTATGGGACATCCTGTATATATATATATATATATATATATATATATATATATGGTGTCCATAAATGATTACCCTGATTAAAGCATGCTATAACTTTTAAATAAACACTCGTATTCAAACACAGTTTTAATCATAAGTAGATAAACATACAAAGTTTTGATACATAGTTAATGAACTTAATAAGCTTCCACATGTGCATCCCTAGTGGCACGTAAAATGTCTAAACGGTATTCACACTCATGCCACACATTTTCCAACATTTGTGGGTTAACTGTTGCAATTGCATCCGTAATGCGTTCTCGCAATGTCCTGATATCTGGAACAACTGTTGTATAAACCAAATCTTTAAAATGACCCCAGAAAAAGAAATCCAGCGGGGTAATGTCTGGTGATCTTGGTGGCCATGGGATTGGCCCGTCCGTGCCAATCCATCGATTTGGAAATGTTGCGTCGAGAGTTTGACGAACAACATGCGCCCAATGAAGGGCTGCCCCATCTTGTTGGAAGATGACAGTTGGCTGCCTGTCCTGCAGCTGGGGAATGGGGTAATTGGTGAGCATATCCAGGTACACAGTTTGCGGAACATAGACATTTTACGACATTTTACGTGCCACTAGGGGTGCACATGTGGAAGCTTATTAAGTTCATTAACTATGTATCAAAACTTTGTATGTTTATCTACTTATGATTAAAACTGTTTGAATACGAGTGTTTATTTCAAAGTTATAGCATGCTTTAATCAGGGTAATCATTTATGGACACCCTGTATATATATATATATGGGGCGTGGTTCGTATTCCACGTTAAACTGTAGGTCTAAGGTGGAATAACAAGCGTGACCTTCGTCAGAATGAACTATTCGGGCGGAAGTAAAACCAAGGTTACATATATACATGTGTGTGTTTTGAGATACAGGGTGATAAAAAACTACTGTTCACCACGACCCCTTGCATGGTCGCGGAACACAGTGACTTTCGATCACTCAGTTTAAGAGACCATAAAATCAAACGCGTGAGGGTATGGTCATAATAAATGAGACATAAACAATAAGTAAAAATCGTACAAGGGCACCTTTTTTGAGATCTGTATAACTCTTATTTCGAAGTTACAACCAACTCTATAAAATATAGGAATGTAAATATTTTTTGTATAAAGAAAAAATAAAATGTAATGGTTCCAGTGGAAACGTGTAAGATTGTTCGTTCATGAGCAATGTGTAGACCCCCCCGACAGCGAATGTGGGTGTAGTGTCATCTTACCCATTATACAATACTGAATGCGTGTCGATAGAAATACAAAACTCTTTGCTTGTCTGATAAAAGCAAAGTCAAAAACCAAACAGAATTTGTGGAAAGATAAATAAGGTGGTGATAGGTTTGGGTCTCTTCGTTTCTCAATAAATTCATCCAATAAGAAATTTTCCACCTTTGCCTTATTAACCTCATTTCCCCTCATTCGCCCTCAGTATGATGACAGTGATGACTTTCCTTCTCGATCTAATTTTGAAATTTATGAAAAATGTCAGTTTATTATTGGCTTCGTTTACCAGTAGTAGAGAAGATAGCAGTAACTTTTTAATTTTTTTTTGTCTACTTACCAGTGTACCAGTAGCGTGCAGTCAGGGTAAGCGGCGCATACGCCACCTACCCAGTTAAAAGTCAAATTACAAAAAGTCAGTATATTACTACAGTAATCGAAAACTAATATAAAGTTATGATGCTTGTATAATGTGTGTGTATATATATATATATATATATATATATATATATATATGATACACACAGACAGTGCATGGAACAAGGAACTCTTCTGGGATAATTAAATCCACTATAGTCCGAATAAGTAATGGTAAATGACAAATACCATAGTTTTTCTTTTTCATGATGCTAGCCCGACGTGGGCAACGGGTCACTCGCAAAGAGGTCCCATAAATATAGCTTCCCTCACCAGCTATCTGCAAAGCAGACAGGATCCAGCTTTGGGACATGGATCTAGGGTTTAAAGCACCTAGCCATCTTGAAACGGACATGTTACGTGCCTTGAAAAGTGGACGCTCAATTCTACCAGTTGAGGTTTAAGTTTTGGTTTTTGGCTAAAAATATAATAGTTACCCCTTTTTCTTTTTCTTTGATGCATTCAATCTGACGTGAAGGCAGCGAGTCGTTTGCTTATATTGAGGTTCTAAATGTAGCATGGCTAGGTGCTTTAAACCCTAGATCCATGTCCCAAAGCTGGATCCTGTCTGCTTTGCAGATAGCTGGTGAGGGAAGCTATATTTTATGGGACCTCTTTGCGAGTGACCCGTTGCCCACGTCGGGCTAGCATCATGAAAAAGAAAAACTATGGTATTTGTCATTTACCATTACTTATTCGGACTATAGTGGATTTAATTATCCCAGAAGAGTTCCTTGTTCCATGCACTGTCTGTGTGTATCATAAAAAACTCAGGGGACCATTCTGAGTTAATTCCCATATATATATATATATATATTATACAAGCATCCTAAATTTATATTAGTTATATTAGCTTACTCTGTGGACACGCCCACCACAACGTCACTGCAGTGCACAGTTACCAAGAAAATTTTGTGGATAAAATACCCCCCCCCCCCCCCCCCCCCCCCCCCCCCCAAAAAAATAATTCTGTTTAAGAAATAATTTGTTTTGGACAAAAAAAAGTTACTTTGGTAAACCTTCAAAAACTTTCTTACCGGAATGTCTTCTTCGTCGTTGATGTTGCGGAGAATGGAAATCCGAGTTCTCTGGAATATCCTGAAGGTATTCGCAAAGGGGGTCTGAGTAGGATCTTCTGTGGTCCACATTGTCCGTCCTCTTTTGAGCTCTTGACCTTCGGGAAGTGCCACTGACAGAATTTCGTTCGCTTCCAGAAGATAAATGTGAAGGAAACGTGACGTGGGATGTGTGCGTCGTAGTTTTCCTTAATTTGTCAAGATAATCTAACTTCGAAGATTGAGAGGACGACGTTGTTGACGTACTTGTATCGGACTGAGGACTGATTCCAAAGGGAGGTTTCATGGAATTTTTTCTATTCATGTTGTTCGTGTCCGGAGATCTTGGTGGTAGCGGTGGGGGTGGGGGAGATTTTGTAGGTCTCTGAATGATATGTCCTCTTTTAATAGGCTTAAGCACAGGACTTTTAGATGGTGGAATTTTATTCGGAGGCGGCTTTTGCAACGAAGGATTTCTAAACATAAACTTTTTATCTGCAAATGGGAGAATCGATCCTTTGATCGGAGGACCTCTTTCTGGTGATTTCCTTCTTAAGCTTTTGCGAATGAAACTTTCCTCCGGTGATTTGCTTCTTGGACTTCTGTTGCTACAGGAAGAGCTTTCTTCGGGCGAAGTACATCTTAAAAACTTGCTCTTACTCCCACTATCTCTCTCTGGAGATTTGTATTGCGACCTCTTGCTTTTATTTGTGGGAGGAACTTCTGACACCTGAGGAGCATTTGCTCTACTTAAATTATCTTCTTTACAATTTTGACTGATTGGTCCAGTTTTCGCTAAGACCGCTGGATTAAATGTCGTTTGGTAAAAACTAAACTTATTTTGTACTCTTTTGCTTTCGTTATTAGCACTGTTAAATTGAACAGTGGACTGTAAATTTGCTGTGTCTGATGAACTATGAGCAGACGTCTGTTTTTGTTTTGGTGATAGAACCTTAGGTAAGAACGAATAAGACTGTTTCTGAGACATTTTATTTTGCAGAAGAGATGCAATTTGTTGTTCTTTAGATTTAAGTTGATTACTTTGTGGTGAGTGACCAGAAAATTGTGGCACGGGAGAGAACTGTTGCTTTACAGACGAAAAATGTTGAACTGGAGGTTTCGTCAAAACCTGAGATTCACACCCTTTTTGGTCTGGTTTAGAGAAGTGTTTATGGGTTGCCGGTGATACGCAAGTCAATTTAGTTTGCCTTTTAGTGGGATCACTGTTACAAGAAGAATAATTGGGAAGGTTGTCAGAACATAAATTACGCGAGTTATTGTCTTGTTTTGATTTAGTAATACTTGGATTCGTTTGAAATGTATTTTTTCTTTCGACTCCTCCATTGACTAGGCTATTACCCAGCGTAGAATTAAATCTATTATCTATTTTGATCGTAACAGTTTTACTGACACTAGGATTCTCGTTCTTGTTTTCGCTTGATATAAGTTGTGTTGTGGTGGAAAGGTTATTATTTCTAAAGTTATTTTTGAAAGGAAGTTGTTTTGGCATTTTAACTCTTTTGGTATCTTCAGCCAACGAAAAATTTGTCTTGTACTTTTTGTAAGGGGAAGGAGAGTACCTTTCGCTTCTGAGAAAAGGATTCTTTTCGTGACTACTCTTATGGGCAGGAAAGGAACGTAGAGGAGTCGATCCCCTCCTAAACGGACTTCCGTGAAGAGCTGCCATCTTAGACTCTTGCAAAAGATTTTGTAAATGTTTGTTTTGCATCTCCTCCGTCATGAGATTTCTCCTCATTTTCTTTTTGTACCTTTTGTCTTCCGTGTGAGAATTGAAAGAAGCCCAAAGCGCCTGAGAGTCATCTTCAGTATTACTGAAATTCACATCATTTTCTTTGTCCACTTCAGTCACATCTTTTGTTTTCTCTTTAGAAGGATGTTTCTTCCGCGTTTCGGCGTCTTCTTGGCTCGTCTCCCAAATCTCTTTCGAAGAAGTGTCGCTGGAGTTGACGACATCCTGCAAGTCCTTCAGTTCGTCTCTCAGTTCATAAAGTTCCCAAGGATCAATATTATCGTAAGTCATAGAATCGGGGGTTCTTGAGCGTCTCATTTCGGGCCTAGCTTTATCGTAGGACTCCTGCCTGAGGTGTTGATTGAGAGTAAAGGAAGCATTGTAGTTCACCTGCTCCCTCATGTTCCCCCACAGTCTCAATAGCTCCAAAGGTCGCTCCCATCCCGCCACTACGCGAGCTACAAAAAAGAAAGAAAAAGCAAATACATAAAAAATGAAACTTGGAAACGTTAAAAATAATTAATTTTACGATCATCTATATGAATAAACAGCACGATGTTTCATCGTATGCTAGAGTCAAACTCATTTATATATTTTGTTTTATAAGATGTTATTTATAAAAGGAGAATCAGTATACCTTAAATTTATTAAAAATGGATTAAAAATGTTACATCAAATTTGACTAGACTTTCACTCGATAAAATTAAATACACTAAAAAAAAAAAAAAAAATGTTAAATATGAATTTTGAAAGTAGTTTAAAATTTTATAATTTACTCCAGTAAAACTATAAAGACTGAAATGAAGTTGAAACATTTTTCTGTAATGGATTAAAAACACTCGCTAGGTTATCATTCTGCTAAAATAAAACGAACATATACTAATTACGGAAACTGTGTTCAGTATTTTAATAGAAAAAAAATGCAATGGACAATATTTACCAAAGAACATCGTGAAAACAAACAAGCACCAAATAGATTTTCCACTCGAATCGATCGACAAATAAAATCCGACTTCAAATTAAAGCTTGAGAAACAACTTTACCTAATCAAAACCGCAAAAGAAAAATGAAATCAGGAATTTTAAGTATTTTTTAAATTAATTTCATTCCTTGTTTTTAGAAATGTTTAGATAGGTAATTGTTTAATCAATGTAGCAAGTCAAGAGAATCCAGAAAGGTTCGCGCCGCGCGCGCGCGCGCGTGTGTGTGTGTGTGTGTGTACTTTACCTTACCAAACCGGGACCTTTTGATCTTATTAATTAAAGGTACACATGGCTTTCTTAGAGCAGCGGTTGATACACTTTTTCACAACAAAAATTCATGATAAACTAAACAGATATTTAATGCTAGAAAAAATCTTACACCCACAAACCACAAATTCATAATTTATTTATTTAACCGCATATTTATAAAAAAAGGGATGAGATTCCGTCTCACTGCATGGCGTCAAAACATCGTGGCGTTGTTGTGGCGTCACGACATCATGGCATTATTATGGCGTCACATCGTGGCGTTGTTGTTGTTGTTGTTGTTGTGGCGTCACGACATCGTCATGATACACCTTATTAGGTCTAGATTGGGTGAGGTTAAGCTGATTAGATTTAAATAAAACATTTTGGTTTTGGTAACGTAAAAAAGTATTGGTATCTTTGTATTCGTGCATGAATGTGAAAATGCGAGAAAGAAAAATAAGATAGGGGAAAAAGGAACAAGAAAATGACGACATAAATGGAAGGGTAACGATACGAGAGAGGAATTATTACTGTCTAGGGCTCTAGGCTGAAACAGAAACATAAGATACATTTACGGAATAATGAATTCTAATTAGAGGGTTTTGACTGACTATACATTATTAAGAAAATTCATTCTTGTTAATTAGAATCAAATAATAGGCCTAATACTTACGTAGTATGAACAAATAAATGTACTGAACCTAATACGTAAGTTAATTAATATAAAAGTTTACGCAGCCAATATTCATACATTCAGGAATTTTTAAAAACAAAACTAAAAAATAAAGGCGAAAGTATAAATTAAAATCCCATGCAATGACATACTGTATATTTTAAAACAAAAGTTATCCCGTAAATCATTCATTTTCTATATACCTTTCATAGAAAACAGTTGGTCAATGGGCAACTAATTTAATTATCATTATTATTCTTTTTTTTTTCTTTTTTTTTTGTATACTGCGCTCCAGTTTTACCTCCAAGAGGAGACTCCTCCAGAATGAGCGGAAGCGGGTCCCCAGGATCTCTTACACAGGCTGATACGTCCCTGAAGGTAGTGATGGGGGTCAATGGCACAAGAGTATCTCCACCGCCTTCCACATGTACGTTCAAGATCTCCTGAAATCAGTAGATGATATATTGTTATATATATATATATATATAATATATTATATATACACACACACCTTGGTTAACCTTGGTTTTGCTTCCGCCCGAATTGTTCAGTCTGACGAAAGTCAAGCTTGTCACTCCACCTTAGACCTACAGTTTAACGTGGAATTCGAACCACGCCCCACCAGCAACCCAGCATCTTAACCACTAGGCTTCCCAGAGTACCCATTTACTGCATATACACCAACCAATTTCATTATTGTGTGGAAGGATGAGCAGCTGAGTTTTGATGCGCGCCGCCTGCCGTCACCGGGTCTCGATCTCTGGCCTATGGATTCGGAGTCAGCGACGCTAACCACAACCACAACACCACCAAGGCGCATTATATATATATATATATATATATATATATATATGCAGTAAAATCACAGAATAACACGTGATCTTATTAATAAGCAAACAACCACAGGGAAAAAGGAGAAAAAACACGAAATTCGAGCGCTTTCGTGATATATTCACATCTTCAGGGACAAGAAAGAAATAATTGCTTATATATATATATATATATATATATATACAGGGTGTCCCATAAGTCCGGCATCATACGAAAAATAATAAAAAAGGCAAAACAAAAGCTTTTATTTACAGAACGTGCTCAATATGTCCACCATTGTTTTCAATACACAAATTCAGACGTGATACCCAGTCAGCAAGCACACGGTGAATGATGTCAGGAGTAATGGTGTTACATGCCCCAATAATGCGCTGCCGCAAATGTTCAACACTCCTAATTTTCTCTGCGTATACCAGCGCTTTCAAGTGGCCCCAGAGATAAAAATCTAGTGGCGTGAGATCCGGGCTTCTAGCTGGCCATTCCACAGGCCCTCGACGTCCTATCCAATGACCAGGGAATTGTTGGTACAGGTATTCCCTTACTTGGGTGCTGTAATGTGCAGGAGCGCCGTCTTGCTGGAGCCATGTTGGGAAATTTCCTTCTTCGTTCAAGACACTGGGAAATGCTTCTTCCTTGAGCATACGTAGGTAGGTGCCTCCAGTGACATGTTCATCGAAAAAGAGGGTGCCTATGATGCGATCCTTCCAAATGCCACACCATACCATCACCCGAGATGCACCTTGTTCCTTTGAAGAGGTATACCGGTGAGGGTTGTTTTGAGACCAGTAGCGGGTGTTCTGTCGATTTACCTCACCATTTTCATAAAAAACAGCCTCGTCACTGAACAAAATGGTGGACGGGAAATTGGCATCTCGAGCATAAGAAAAATATGAATTATGGTTTGTAGAAATAGAAAAATATGAATTTCTCCTATGATGCCGGACTTATGGGACACCCTGTATATATATATATATATATATATATATATATATATATATGCACACACAACATGATGATATTAAAATAGATACCCACATTTTATGACCTCCAAACACTTTACACGAGTTTAAAGGTCAAGGAAAGCGGATACATTTCACGTAATATTTATTAATATTTTTTAGTTGAACCACCAACTTCTTTCAAGGCACATATCCGATTTGGCATACTTTTAATTAAGTTATCAATGTCGTCCTCATTGATTTTCTTCCACTCATTCCTGAGTTTTTTATTTAAATCGGTCTTTGTAGGTGGTTTCTGTGGCAGTTTCTTTATTGCCCTTCCAAGGACACCCCAAACGTGCCCTATTGGGTTCATATCAGGCGACTGTCTAGGCCATGGGAGCCGGGAGATGTCATTCACACTGTGCCACCGTTGGGTAGCATGGGAAGTGTGGTTTGTGAG
Organism: Bathynomus jamesi; assembly: GCA_023014485.1. NCBI lineage: Eukaryota > Metazoa > Arthropoda > Malacostraca > Isopoda > Cirolanidae > Bathynomus > Bathynomus jamesi. The sequence continues at coordinate 321,832 of JAJOZX010005251.1, read as the reverse complement.
CAGGGGCTCCGTCTTTCATAAAAGTACTATTTTCTTTTGACAACTGGCACTTGAATAAAGTGGCAGGAGATCTTGCTTTAGAATGCCAATGTATTTATGTAAATTAACTATCCCTTCACAAACTATTAGTGGAGAACGTCCACCAACCCAAACAGCATCCATAACATTATTGCATTTCATCTATATTTTGTTGTTGCTTGAAAATGAATCAAGAACTCTTGTTCCGAACGTCTCCATACCCAAACATGACTGTCAGAAAACTGACAGAACTTGAACTCATCGGAAAAGATGACACTGTCCCAAAAATCTGGAAAATGTGTTACCACCTCATCTGCCCAAATCTTTCTGCATGCAGTACCCTTTGGTGTCAACAAAGGCTTTTTTCGCGCTGCTTGACAGTTGTATCTCAAACTATGGAGGCATTGACGAACAGTTTTTTATGACACCCGATGCGTTTGTGCCACCTCAGTTGCTAATTGTCGAGCTGGGTCCTATCTACTTAACTGGTGAGGGAATCTACATTTTGGGGCCTCTTTGCTAGTAACCCGTTGCCCAAGTTGGGCTTCCATTATGAAAGAAGAAAAACTTTAGTATTTGCCATTTACCATTACTTATTCAGACTCTCGTGGATTTAATTTTCCCAGAAGAGTTCCTTGTTTCATGCACGGTCTGTGATATATATATATATAGATATATATATATATATATATATATATATATATATATATATATATATACATATGTATATATATATATATATATATATATATATATATATATATATATATATATATATATATATATATACAGGTTGTTATCAAGTTAAGTTTCATAAATCAATATACATATTCAGGACGTGAAAGTGAACAAAAAAGTTCTTATGAACATAAATCCGCAATCGCTTCGTTTCCGAGATACATTGCTCTTTTGCCGGGGACGATCCAATTAAAATGAGTTATTAAAGTTTATCAAAGTTTATTTACGACAATTGCTCAAAATGGTTTCCTTGCATCGGAGTACATGCTTCAACGTATCGTTGAAAATTTTGCCGCATACGTTCGAAAACACGTACATGGTTGCGTATTGTTTCTAAACAATTTTGAACACGTTGCCACAATTTATCTATGTTATTAAGTTCTCTCGCATAAACAAGATTTTTTTAAATAACCCCACAAAAAAAAGTCAATTGCATTTAGGTTTGGAGACCTGAGTGGCCAAGCGACGCGACCATGCCGCCCAATCCACCGCTGAGGATATTCTTCATTCAGAAAATTTCTAACAGCAATGGTAGTTTTGTAAACTTTACTGACTCATTTTAATTGGATCGTCCTCGGCAAAAAAGCAACGCATAATAGTGAGTGCTTAAGTGTGAGAGGTAGAGGAAGACCCCCTAAAAGAGAGAAGGCTGTAATTGATAAATGTGTGAATAAATGTTAAATTGATATGAACGTGGCACAAGAATTAATGAGAAAAAGAGGAATGGAATTGATTTATGAGGTGTGTGAATAGAGGTATACCGTATACCCCAATTTTGTCATGAAAGTTAACAGTATAGATCTGAAGTTGGGGTAATACCTTATTCCCAGTGTTGCTCTCTTTGTTTCTTTGTCTGTACTCATATTTAGATTGAGTGTTTTCAGTCCCGAGTTCAAGTGAAGTGCCCACCTCATCAAAAATATGAAATGGGTTCTTTTACACGCACATACGCAGTATGGTGTGTGTGAAACAATTGTGAAACAGAAAATGGTCAAATAGAGGTCACCAATTGATTTCAACGGAGGTTTGCGCGCCGACTTCTGAATCACTTCGCGGTCCGAACATACAAGGGCAGAATTGCCATTTTTCCGACGTACGGGAAAACGTCCTAAAATTATTATGTTTATCGTACACTTATCGTTCATAAAAGAAAATTATCGTATTCCGTGATAAATTATTAGTTTTAAAAAATTAATTTTTAAACGTAAAAAGAGAAAAAGTTTGTGATATTTTTTCATTCCATGATTACGAATGCAGTTAAAATATATCTGTAATGACAATATTAACGTTGCAACAGTGATAATGACAAAAAATATGATGTTGGAAGTGATATAATGTCCAGTTTAGGTTATTTTTATATCAGCGCATTTATGTGGTTTCGATTTAACAAAACAAATGCAGTAGGAATGGCATACCGGTATAGGTGTAATTATAGTATAGAAATGAAGCACGGGTATTATGTAACGTAGCATAACATAGTATTATAGTATACAAATGAAGCACGGGTATTATATAGCATAGCATAGTATTATAGTATAGAATGAAGCGCGGGTATTGCATAGCATAGCATAGTATTATATAGCAATATAGATATTATATATTATTATATGTATAGAAGTAAATTATTTTAAAACGCATAAACAAATCCAAATATTTTTCTTTGCAAATGAAATTTTAAAAAAAGAACCTAAAATTAAGTTTGTTCTTTCTACATAATCTTTTACCTTCCAATTTTACATCTCAAATTGAGAATGATCTATATCAGGGGTTCCCAAATGGGGGTACGCGGCATCCTGCTTTGGAGCTAACTGATGTTTATCGAATTAAATTAATAATAAAACTGTTTTCTTACATTTCTCAGGCAATTTTTGAGTAAGGAGGTGGTACGGGGCACTTGCCGAAGCCATCGAGGGGTACGTAGCCGAAAAAAGGTTGGGAACCCCTGCTCTATATAATGAAACTTTCACATTTATATATATACATATATACACACATATGATGCAAACCCACAAGGAAAAAGAAAAATGGTTCCAAGGCCTTTCGTGTATTCAGAAGTACACCTCATCAGGGAATGATGAGGTGAAATACACGAAAGGCCTTGGAATCATTTTTCTTTTTCCATGTGGGTTTGCATCATTTATTCATTTCACGTGTTTAATAGTGAAATTCATCCCATATATATATATATATATATATATATATATATATATATCCAGAGTCCATCTTTTTTTTTAACCTTAGACTGGGATCCTTTTCAAACTAATTTGGTGTAGTTGTGGATTCAGGCAGGGAAAAACCCCCAGTGAGGGGTTTTAGGATTAGGTTATGCATGGGTAAGAAAAGTTTTACCCGTTTCACACGGCCTGTGTAATTTGAATCCCTGTAAAGGTCGGGAGAATGAGGAGCGACTTCTGTTACGAAGAGTCGAGTACCCCATTCTGCCGAGTCTCGTATGCCCCCCTCCCCACAGCCCTTGTTGCGAATGGAATTAGACCCGTTTATCCGCTTATCATTAAACAAAGTATTAAGATGACCGTTTGGTTTACGCCAAAGGGAAATTATTTATTTAATATGGGAGACCGTCTGCCGCGCCCAGACTATGTAGCGACCCGTGGTTCGGATCCCACGTAAAGCTGTATGTCCCCTTCGTCATATGACCTTAGATGTTGCGAAGAAGGTTAAACAAACCCAATCATTATTAATTAAATATGCTTTAGATTGACTTCACAAACATTAATCTTTCCAATTTTACTTAGAAAAAATAACATTTATTAAAAGGAATTCGCTCTTTTTGCTTTTCTTCTCGGTCCCCTTTCGGAAATTTGCCACGTGAAAAAGATTCAAAGTCAAATTAACATTTGCCTTCCAAGAATTCTAGTAGTAATGATAGGGCTTATAGCAACGGGTCTAGGATAAAACAACTCGTGGTTTGAATAAGGAACTATATCTCCTCGTAAAGAATTCAAGTTACGTCTTCGCCACATTGAGTTGAAATAGACTCTGATATCAAAATGCGTCGCGGGTGACACACCATCTGTCGCTCGAGCGCCGTGCCCACCCCGCCGTAACTCGGAAATGATTTGCGTAATCATAAAAACTAACTTCACCGCTCAAAGAGCGAAACGGCTAAATCTTCAGATTGCTTTAGGGAATAAAAGACATCACATGAGGATTGATATCATGAGGGTCAATATTACATAGAAAAACTGAAATACCTTCACTAATTAATTTAAGTATAGGGTATTTACAGTTATACCAATTCCCTAGAGGGCATTCGCGTCCGGTCTGCGAGGCATCTCTCTCTCTCTATCTCTCTCTCTCTCTCTCTCTATATATATATATATATATATATAATTTATATATATATATCGTTTTTAACAGAGGTAATGTCATATTATACATAATGATTATGTAAAAACTTGGGAAAGATTTTTTTTCATGGGTCAACGAATACGCAACACACACATATATATATATATATATATATATATATATATATATATTGTATGTGTGTGTGTGTGTGTGTGTATTAAAGTACACTATTCATAATGAAGTTATAATTTAATTATATTTCCACTTCAAATATTAGCTAGCAGATTGTATTCATCAAAACAAATAAAAAATGTATACAGTATATTACGGCACACATACACACACACACACACACTTTCTATATTAACACACACACACGTGTACGCCGAACCCCGTAAAAGTGAGCTAACCGGTTTTTCGTTTTATAATAAAAAAGTGTCTTAATGTTTCCTGTAACACACACGTACGCGCACACACATTATATATATATATATATATATATATATATATATATATATATATATATATATATATATATATATATATAGACCGTACACCAAACAGGGTATAGACCTATAAGAAAGGAACCTTCCGCTTGTGAACGCCCTTCAACTTCCAAATTCCAAAAATCGGCAATTATTTACATAGAAACTGAATGTGAATTACATTCACATTCAATCATGTTTTGAACACATTCGGATTAAGAACTTCCTTGTTTTTTTTTGTTGTTTCTTTCAACATAAATATTTGTGGAAATTACGACTAGGAGAGGACCGTTGACGGTGTTTATATGAAGTGAGAAAAGCTATTGCAACTGTATAGTTACTCAGCCACTAAGGTAAACATCTCATAAGGAAGTCTTGAACTTACGCGCACGCGCACGCACACACACACATTATATATATATATATATATGTATATTAGAGGTCAGTATTCTGGATTTTTTAGTTGTGTTCGAAAAATATAGACTTGTCCATTGCGTTATTATTTTATGCCTTGAAGCCATTTTACAAAAATTATATACTATTAAAAACCATTTATTTCCAGTTAACAACAATAATAAATAATAATATTAATAAATAATAATAATAATAATAATAATAAGTTATTATTTGAATGGGAATGAAAAGGTATAAGGTATGAAATGAACAAAAAATTATGAATCACTAATGATGTCATCCAGACATAATATGTATATATATGATTTAATGAAAGGACAGTGTTGCCAGTTCTTTTGTTGTATTTAATGCTGGATAGAATTATATTCATGCAGGTATAATATATATATATATATATATATGAAAATTATTTCCTTCGTGGTTTTATTCATCATATATATATATATATATATATATACTGACTAACTTATGGATTTAAATTTTATTTTGAATTTACTTTTCTGACGACAATGTTTTATTTTTTTTTTAAATACGGTTATAGTTTTAAAGAGGCCCTATAATGTATTTTCCTAGTGTCCACCTAGCTTAGTAAAAACTAAAAAGGCTGGTAGTCATTGAAGTGGACAGTGGACACCCACATGGTGAACTTTATTTTCTGATTTTCATATATTGCTCCTCGAATGCATAGAAAGAAGGAACAAAAATTATCAAAGTCCAAGAGTAAACGAGTGTTTATTAATTCAGAAAGCGCATATATACAGGGTGATTCAAAAGTCAGGTTACATAGGGCTTTTCTGTTTCTTTGCAGGTAAATGAGTTATGAGATGTTATCGAAGGAGGAGCGCATTGATGTGATATTCCTAGCTGGCTGCACGAGTGCATTGCCGTTAACGGTGGCCATATCGAACGTGTGATGTTACTATTCCCCTGTATCATTACATAATACAGCATTTCTCTATGTAACCTGACTTTTGAATCACCCTGTACACCAATTTTTTAGTAAGAATAGTGAGAACACTGCAAAAATATATAAATTTTTCAAAAGAGTTCTGTTTAAAAGTAGGATATAGCCCTCTTGCCTTTCTGTCAATGTATTCCAGACTGGAATACATTTCCAATATGAAACATATCTAAACTTTAAATCAGTAGCATATTCTGAATTTAATTGCTAAGCATAAGTATCTCTTGCCACTTTTCCTAACTTTTGAGTTGTCACAAAGAAAAGCACTTTAAATTGTACTAATATTTAACATTTTTAATGGGTCCACCGTCCGGTCTTAACACAAAAAAATAATAAATCAGCACATTGAATAGTACTGGGCTCTTCTGAATAACAAACATGAAAATCAAATTATGTAGGCTAACCTAAGCTGCTACAAATGTTTGAAAAACCGGGCTAGCCTAAGTCTAGGCGTTGCCATATGACTACTACTAGTTTGTACCCATTTCATAACGAGTTCTACTCGTATTTTCTAATCAAGAAATTTCTACTTGTATTTTCTTGTCAAGAAATTTAAACTTACCTTAAATAATAATATGGGTAATAGGTATCTAAGTGGAAAAATCTTGTCAGATACTCAGATTTAAGATTATTTTACTCACTATACTCACTACTCCGTTTTACTAAGTGTGGTTGTCCCATTTTCTGTTTACCGTTTCTTTAGTTTTTCAGGGTAACTATAATAAAAATGCTCATTTCATGATTTAAATTTGAATTTAAAATGCAGTAAGTCAGTAACGTAAGACATTATAACTTAAAATAATTAATCATTGAAAATCTATTTATAGAATTTGGAATATTTAAAATAATCGGCAAAATTTTGCAGATGCCGATAAACAAAATATCTCCCGATTGTGCCGATGCCGATTAATCGGTGCATCACTAATATATATATATATACATAAAGCGTCTCGGTGGTGTAGTGTTAGCGTCGCTGACTACGAATCCATCGGCGCCGAGATCGAGACCTGGTGACGGCAGCCGGCGCACAGCAAAACCCAGCTGTTCATCCTTCCACACAATAAAGAAAGTGGTTGGTAGATAAATGGGTACCCTGGGTGGCCTAGTGGTTAAGACGCTGGGCTGCTGGTGGGGCGTGGTTCGGATTCCACGTTAAACTGTAGGTCTAAGGTTGAGTGGAAAAGCTTGACCTTCGTTAGCATGAACAATTCGGGCGGAGCAAACCAAAGGTATATATATATATATATATATATAATAAACCCCACGGACCAGCGTGAAGAGCGTGAACTTCGCGCAAAACCACATTATTAAGTACAGTAAATGTACTTAAAATATTCACGTACAGAAAACTTAAAATAATCTCTCAAGAAAAGAATAAAGAAAAGCGTAAAAGGAAGTCAAATATTTATTAGAAATCTCAACGTTTTGCCGAAATCACGACTACCCTCCTCAAGTGACCCTTGAGAAGGGTCAGTCGTGTGACTGCAGAAACGTCGAAGCTTCTAATAAATGTACATTTACATTTTATAGGTTCTTCTTTCCTGTATATATATATATATATATATATATATATATATATATAATACAACAAATAAATGAAAGTCTTCATAGCGTTTTACAAAGCACCACTCACCCCATCATACACTTAGTCAGGGTACGTACGAACAGCTCGTAGTATCATTGCCAAGTATATAGAAGGTCAACGTACTAACGATTAGGCTTCTGTACGTGGTTCATCACCAACGGAAGCAACAGTGCCTTGAGTTATCCAATGAACGGTCATATACTCTATATACAGTATATATATATATATATAGGGCCTATATATGAACGAGATCTTCAGACTTCTGAATATTTATGAAATGGATGCACAGGTGTTTGCTTTAATTAGTAGAGAAAAGGTTCAACAGTTTTTTTCTCAACTACATTTCATCATAAATGAACAAAGTGCGGGAATTAATTCTACAGGGTGCTTCGAAAGGAACTGCGCAGTAATTTATTAATAATTTATGCGTATATTTTCGGCAAACCTTTTTTGTTTCAATTATGTGAGAGTGAAGTGATGCTGTGTGTGTGTGTGTGTGTGTGTGTGTGTGTGTGTGTGTAAACAATTCACATACACTAAATACGACTTAAAACAAGAAATTTTTCGTGTCACTGGCTGAACTGAAACGCGTGTATCGTAACATCAATCAACTTTTTGAACTCTTCTTCGATGCGAAGAACGGATGCTAATATTTTCGGGGGTTGTTTAACCCCATTCGTAACGTCCGAAAAGGTCTCGTGATAGAAGGGGGACCTATAACTTTACTCGGGATCCTATCCATCTAAGTGTCGCTACATCATCTGAACGTAGAGGAGGGGAGGGGGGGGGGGTGTCCTCCCATCCAACTATTGCTCAGATTCAACGTCGATTAACCTCGCTGATCCAACGGGAAGCGGTGTTGGAATGTGGCCACGAAGTACCCTTGGGAAGAAGAGAATGCTTTATAACTCTCACAACTTTCGTTTTAAACGTTTTGTTATTTATTGGTTCATTATTAAGTTGTGATTTGGCAACCAATAAAGTTTGTAGTCTCAAATGCGAATAACGCTTATGATACACTGAACAAGTTTTTATTTTATATATATATATATATATATATATATATATATATAATAATAATAATGGCACTGTCTCTAAGAGCCTCAGAGTCCCCCTGGGAGGTGACCACAAATATCCCCACTCCTGATTTCTGTCTTCTTTTTCTCCTTCTATGAGGTGGTACATTTTTGTGGGCGTTTGCCCTTGGCCCCTCATTCCTGCATTATATATATATATATATATACTGTCACGATAGATCCATTAACGAACATTCTATTAATAAAATAATTCTCCCGCAGTAAATTTGCGATGTTTAGAATTAAGTGTTTCTTCTTTTAGTAATTAAATTAACATTATACAATGTCATTATTCAGGATCAAGCATTCGACATTTGACAGAGAGGCAAATGTCTTCTGAGTTAGGTTGGGTTACACTAGGTTAGGTTAGGTTAGGTTACGTAGATTAAGTTATTAGAACTTCGATGAAAAAAATTGAGGTTCTTCAAAATTAACATTTTGTACAGTGAGTCTGTCAGATTTTTTCAGTTTAGATCAGTGGCTCCCAACGTGAACGCCACCGCCACCCAGTGGGCGTTTGAGAATCTTAAGGGGGGCGCTAGGAAACGGTAAAATTGTTTCCTTCTATTAAAAAATCGCTCGTCACTTATCTTATTATCATCTTCATGAAGGAGTCACCAGCAAATATTGATGGACATAAGAGGGCGCTGGCCTAAAAAAGATTGGTTACCACTGGTTGAATGGTGTAATAATAGACAGTCAGGAGGGCCAGAAAATGGCACAGGGCTCAGGCCAACTAATACTGCCTATTGCGATAACTCCAGGATCATTATTACCAGCACCATCTGGAGTCGACCCCCCCCCCCCCCTCAATGTCTTCATTTCACTTGTATAGGGAAACTTTGCTACTCAAATGATGATAAATTACAGATTAATGTCATTTCCTCGACAAGACCAACCAATCGAAAAGTTATTTTGAGATAGATTAAGTTAGGTTAAGTTAAGCTAGTTTATATATATATATATATAAACTAGACTAACACAGAGCATTGTTGCTTTCAGTGGGAACCACGTACGAAAGCCTCGTCAGTACTTTGACCAACCCCTATTTACTTGGCAATGCTACTGCGAATTGCTCGTACCCTGAAATGGGCGTATGGGCGGATTGGTGTTCTATGCGGAAAGATGTTTTTAAAACTCTTCATACTTCCACTTAAACTATGAATGCATCGATAAGTAATATATAACCTTGGGCTTGCTTCCGCCCGAATTGTTCATTCTGACGAAGGTTAAGCTTGTCATTCCACCTTAGACCTACAGTTTAATGTGGGATCCGAACCACGCCCCACCAGCATCCCAGTGTCTTAATCAGTAGGCTGTCCAGGGTACCTATTTATCTACCAACCAATTTCTTTATTGTGTGGAAGAATGAACAGTTGAGTTTTGCTGCGCGCCGCCTGCCGTCAGTGGGTCTCGATCCTGGAGCCGATGGATTCGTAGTCAGCTACGCTAACCACTACACCACCGAGGCGTGTGTATATATATATATATATATATATATATATATATAATGAATAAAACCACGAAGGAAAGGAAACACAAAATGGTGCTCAAGCGCTTTCGTCTAATGACATCCTCATATATAATTTTCATATATATATATATATATATATATATATATATATAAGAGAGAGAGAGAGAGAGAGGTGATAATGTACTTTGGATGTATTTGGATCCTGAATCCACGAATGGAATCCCTTCCTTAACGGCGCCTTATCGTCAGCTGTCGAACCACGACGCACTTCCTATCATTAATATTCTCACGGGGAACATTTCACTGTCGAAAAATGCCAACAAGACTCGATCGTACCAAGTTATTACAAACTGCTTTGATGAATTTTAATCTTTTGTTCAACAGAAGCTTCCGAACAAAATTTTTCAATCCTTACAAAAAAAACAAAAAAAAAAAGTTTTGAGGTAGGGGATACTATTGGGGCTGGAAGTTCCTTCCAAAATAAGTTCCGATCGGACCGAGACGCGATTGCAGTAGAGAGAGTGTTAAATTTTCGGCTTGTATTTATTACTGTTACATAATTGTTACGTAATATTTTGCTTTAGTTTCGTTACCAATCTCGCACTTTGACGAATTTCACCTTCAGGGCTTCGGTCACTCCTTAATTACACACGCGGGGAATTCTCACGCACCGATAACGCAACTTTATAACAATTTAATGCGTGAAGTTGATTACGAAGCAATTAAAAGGTTATATTAGGTTCCACGATTATAATCCATGTCAAAAGCGATTATTATTACGCGTAAATCGTCCCAAACTACGCGAAATTTTACTGTGTCCCTAGAGAACTCGTGAACTTATACCGAAAGTCATTATTATCTGGCCAGAATGGTACGAATAAAGAGGTTAGTCTCTCCGAATACAAAGAAGATCGTTATCGTAACATCTGTGCATGAACAAAAATGGATTTTGTTTTTATCCAAATGGCGAAACGGATGAAAATAACATATAAAAAAAGTTAAAAGATAAACCAAAAAGAAATTTTATATTTAGAGTTTGCGAGAAAAAGTAAACTTATCTTCCTATGGCAGCAGTCTTTACCCCGCCCACCCTTCTCACTCCCTCGGATACGCCCCTGTTCTTGTATTGCTTTATTCAATACCTTCAACAAATCTACTTGGACATTCGTTACGTCATACAAGGACAAATCAGAAATAAGATTCAAGTTTACATAGAAGACAATAAATATATATATAATATATATATATTCTTTTACTAAAATAGGGAACTCTACATTCACGTTAATAATACAAGTTTTGCGTTTATTTTAATGTAAATGTGGTTTATTTTTAAAAATTTTATTTGCGAAGTGCTTAAAATTTCATTGAAAATATAAATTTTTCTTTTGTGTGTGTGTGTGTGTGTGTATATATACTTTTTAAGACTGGAAATTATTCGGTTCTTGATAACTTATACGATAATGAATAATTAATTAGTGATTGCGGTTGTTTTTCATAAAGTATGTTAATGTTTGTAGAGTTTGAAGGTCTTTAAAACTTTTGTTGTTTTTGTTTATCAGTTATACTGAAGGAAGTGTAAAGATAATGGATGGTTATTCGCAAAACATTCATATTTGATGGTTGATTTGGTGAGTCTATTTAGGTGTTGGTTCGTTCGAGCTAAAATATTTTTATGTTCATTGACTTTAATTTCGTGTTGGCGCGATGAACTTCCTACATGAGCGAGCGACTACTCTTCAACAGAGAGACACGCGCGTCAATTCTGATGAGGAGTTTCATACACACTACCGGCTGGGCAAGAAGTCTGGGCATCCCCCCCCCTCCTCAAAATAATTACGTATCTAATTTTTTGCATTTTAATAATTTTTTTAAAATTAAAAACATTTAATTAAATGCTAAAAATGTCAATGGGCGATGAATTCTTTCTTTTCCGTATACTATCTTATTTTGAGGGGGGAGTGCCCAGACTTTTTTGCCCACCCTGTACATTGATCCGTCATAGACTTCGGTTTGATCTTAATGAACGTACGAACCCATCTTCTTTTATACTCGAATATACAAAAGTAATAATGTGTTACCACCGTATTTTCTTAGTTTAAATTTTGAGTATTTTATCTTAATTTAATAAATGCTATTTATTCTAATTTTAATTGTTTCAATGTGTTAATTCTCGTGTTTTAACTTATTTTAATTTTCAACTCTAATTTAATTTTCTAGACACTGATGAGGAGTCTGCAATCCAAATCAAATATGGCGTCGACTTGCAAACCGATTGGTTTATACAGTACATACAATGTCTCTCTCTCCCTCTTTCCATATATATATATATTATGTGAACACGTGTCTGCAAACTACACTCGAGTCAAAGCCCTTAAACAAAGTATCACTTTTCACCAATTAAGCAGTTATCAAATTTAACATTAAATGTAGAGTATTAACATACAGAAATTTCAAGAATATCACTTTCGAGCAGTTTCAGTTGACCGTTTGAACTATATATATATTAAGCGTCGCTTATATTTTATTCGTGTTAATGTCAGACGATTTTCTTTACTTCGAGAAAAAACACATATACTAATAAAGGGTGTTTTCACGCAGTGGAGTCTGTAAAAATGACGCATTCATCCGTTTCACGAACTTCATACATGTATAGTATAAATGTAAAATATCTTTCTACGATTAAGGCGAAATGTTTACCACTTCTGTTCGTGTCACAGATAATCCTAATAAGAAATTAATTTCGTGGTTTTTAGCGTTGATTTCGACTTTGATGTACGGTCAGTTGAAAATATCCTATCGTGAAACTCCGTTTTTTACTCTATTTATTGGTAAAAACGTGGAACTTTATTAAAAAATAGTGCACTACAGAATTAACTTGTGTAAGATATAAAATTCCAATATCTTTAATTTCAAACATCTTTAATTTCAAACATCTTTAATTTCAAACATCTTTAATTTCAAACATCTTTAATTTCAAACATCTTTAATTTCAAACATCTTTAATTTCAAACATCTTCAAATTCGTGGAGGGTTTATTGCGTTTGACTTTATGTTTAAATCTTTGTTGAATGTCCTCTAAAGTCTTTAGATTTGGCTAAGGATTCTCTAAAAGGTTTTGATCTACAATTGCAACGCGGGAAATCTGAAGCATCTTTTTCTATTCAGAGATGAAGTATTGGACAGATGAGCCATTGAAAAGTTTATACCCATTGGCTATACTGTTTTAATTGTATATAAAAGCACACTATGTACGGGGTATCTCAGACGTCGCGCACCATAATTATAGGTGCGGATGACCTAAACGCGGTGCGCGACTTCTGAGACACCCTGTAGACACGAACCTCGCGAGAGTCTCGCTCGTGTCTCTCACTTCACGGAGATTATCTCGTCCCCAAATTCGGCAGTTATATTTGTTAATTGCTTCGCGACTCACGTGGAAAGTACGATAGCTTCGTCTGAGAAACCTAACCGACCTATAAGTGTTGGATCCATTTTATCAAATCTAACGTGTCAATACATTTGCCATAATCGTCCTCCAACGGTGCTTGAACCAAAATAATTCTGTAGAGGTACGTACGGATGAAGTTCAGCCTAAGCACAACGTACAGATTTTTAGGGACTTCGCTCGAGACATTTACCAAAACGTTCGACATCTTTCAATGTTAAACACGGCCTTCTCGATTGTAATGAATCATAAACCGAGCCATTTTTCTTAAACTTCGCCACTCACCTCTGTATAGCGACATTTTATATGGTGGATCCTTTCCACACACTCTTTTTTTTCAACTTTCTCTGAACTCTCTTATTACAAATTCATGCTTAGCTAACCATAACACGCCTTGCGCCTTCTCTTCCGCAGACTCCATTTTTGCTTGGTGACGCTTTCGTCAGAGCTGTGCGCGTTAACTGATAAATATAGCGCCGCTAACGCTAACAGTTTTTAAAATTAGCGGCGTTAACGCTAACGCTAATTTTGCCGCTAATTTTTATGAAATGTATAGCTAAGTACTATTTTTTAATAATAATAATAATAATGCATTTGTATATATTTATATGCGTTCGCTATTTGTTATTATCTTTTATAGTGTCAAATGGGAACAAAATTATATCTTTAAAATGATTATTGGGTATTCAAGAAAATTGCCTAATTTGGTATTTATAATTAAACTTATTTATTGGAAAGATATTGTCCTTCTTTACATACTCAGTTCAGGAAATTGTTTATTATTATACAGGGTGGGGCACGGGAATCAAGTGTTTTTTGAATAGCTAGTAATCGGCCATTAGGAATGGGAGGGCGTGCGGTAGGTAGCATTCCATTCCTGGGTTCATAGCATTTAACTTTAACTAACACTCACCTTTATATTTCAGGTGCCATCATGGAGCAGTGGACGTTAGAACACCGCATGTTCGCGTATGATCATTTTGTTAGGAGTGGCGAGTCAGTGACAGCAGTTCAGCGTGCGTTTCGCCGCAGATTCAACATTCATCGAAATGACTCTGTTCCGCTCGTGACACAATCTTACGTTGGGTTAACAATCTTCGAACAGGAGGCTCAATAATGAAAACAAAACCGAAGGGCCGCAACGCACTGTGCGTACTCCAGAGAACGTTGAAAGGGTCAGACAAGCGATGTTGCAAAGCCCAGGCCGCTCTGCTCGGAGACATTCAGCTGCACTCGAATCAGCAATCGTACTGTTAGACGGATTTTGCATGAAGAATTACATTTCACCCATACAAGTTAGCGATGGTGCAGGAATTGAATGTAAACGATTGCCCCAACGACTGAATTTTGCACAGGAAATGCTTGCACTTTATGAGCAGAATGAAAACATGATGGTGGTAATGAGTGATGAAGCCCATTTCCACCTTAATGGGGCCGTCAAATCAAAACTGTCGGTATTGGGCTGCTGAAAATCCGCGACAACTCCATGAAAAACCGCTGCATAGCCCTAAGGTTACAGTTTGGTGCGCGGTGGGAAAGTTTGGCGTCATCGGTCCCTATTTCTTCGAACAAAATGGGTTACCGTTACCATAACATCTGGGCGTTACATTGAGATGGTGAACACCTTTTTCATCCCTGAGTTACGAAGAAGGCGTATTGCTCGTCGACATTTGGGTTTCAGCAAGATGGGGCCACGCCACACACCGCCAGAGCGTCAATGGCTGTTCTTCGCCCCCTGTTTCCCAACCATCTCATTTCGAGATTTGGTGACATTGCATGGCCCCCTCGGTCCCCTGACTTGTCCACATGTGACTTCTTTCTATGGGGGTACCTCAAGTCACGTGTCTACGAGGACAAGCCCGTACATTAGATGCATTGAAGGAAGCGATCCGTCAACAAATCATCCAAATCAACAGAGACCTGCTGGGAAGAGTGGAGGCCAATTTTCGTAAACGCCTTCAACAATGCGTCGACGGCCAAGGACATCATATGCCAGATATAATTTTCGGTACATGATTATTATGACATGAAATGCTATGTTCTTACGAATGTTGTTCTACCAATATATTTTCTTTACAAAAATAAATATCATTTTCCTGATTATTCCAAAAACACTTGGTTCCGTGCCCCACCCTTTACATTCTGCGTTCAGCATTATGTACAAAAAACAACGTAATAGAGAGAATACCATTCTAAGACTTTATTATTTTAATTTATATTAGCGGTTAGCGGTTAGCGCCTAACATTGCCTAAAAATGTAGAGGCGCTATCCGTTCCGCTAAGTATTTTGAAAAATAGCGACGCTAATGGATGCGCTAATAATTAACTAGCGTTGCTAATTAGCGCCGCTAGGCACAACTCTGGCTTTCGTATTAACGACTGCCATAGCCTGAAATAAATTTAGAAGTCAACTGCAATAACCGACCCTTAATTTTTGTCTTTATTTAACGTTTTCTTTTATATTTACAATCAAAACCGTATATAAAACAGTATTTTAAAGACGCTATAAAGTTCAGTCGTTTGCGCAAAACAACTGAAAATGCAAGTTTGCGAGGTTTATAGTCTCAGAAATGGGTATTATTACTGAGATGGAGGTCTGAAGTTCATCGAAGAATTTCTCCTATTTCGAGAGACATTCTTGATCTTTATCATTGACCGTTGCATCTCGTCAGGATGTAAAGTAATTCCGGAAGTAGGGGTGAAGACTGGCCTAAAGTACTTCAGTGTACTTAAACGTACAGTACAGTTTTGGTAAAAAATTCGCGGAGAAACACAAAATTCTTAAAAAAAATAAATAAATAAATTACGAATTGGTAATTTTTGGAGTTCTATCTAAAAAAAATCCAAAGGAAAACAACATAAACAATTAGTAATTTTTTGTTTTTCAGAAATTGTTTTTTAGTCGAACTTTTTTCGAAAACTGTACATTTGCGGGTAATTTCCACTGAAGAGTACAAAAAATTATAATAAGAAATTAATAATTATTTGATTTTGTAAACAGTAAATACTCCTTATGACAAAACTGATCGTTGGAATGAATTATCGTTGAATAGATTGAAGAATCAAGGAAGCAAGGTCCCATTTTAGGACTAGATGAGGGGGGGGGGGTTCAGAAAAGTGGGGATTTTCTGGTTAGACGGCTAACAAAGGTTAAAAGGGAGGAGTGAATAAGTTAAAACAATTTCTTGTATCTGGTCCTTGGATTTCTATTTCATCCAGAAGTGACCATAACATCTCACGATCTGCCCAGAATTGAAATTGCAAGACATACACAGTATATATATATATATATATATATATATATTAGTAAAATTAAGTAAATCCAAATAATAAAATAACAGATAGTTTATGTTTGAGGGGGTTGTTTAACCCCCTTCGCAACGTCTTAAAAGGTCATATGACGGAGGGGACCTACGGCTTTACGTGGTGTCCGAACCATCTTTCTAAAGGTCGCTACATAATCTGGATGCGGAGGATGGTCTCCCATCCAATTACAACTCCGACCTAACGTCACTTAACTTCGCTGATCGACGGAAAACGGTGTTACGACATTGACCACGAGGTAGCTCAAAAAAAGAGGTAGTTAACGAGTCTATAAAATAAAAAAATAAAGTTAAATTATTAAAAGGAAATGTGAGTAATGATGTCGAGAACTAAAGACTAAAAATAATGAACAAAGGTTTAAAATTACGTGTAGATTATTGGTTTTAAAATAGAACGTTAAAAACATACTAAAATATACGACGCTCTCATAGGAAGAAGTGGCTAACCGACAAACGGTAAAAAACGCCAGGAAACGCATTTAAAATTGTACCAAATTTGAAATATCAAAACTTTTACTTTTGTCGTTTAGCCACTTCTTCCTCTGAGGGCTTCATATCATCATTGGAACAGATTGAAGAATGTCACATACTTATAAATAATTAAAGACTTGAAGTAAGATAAATTTTGTATACTGCGAATAAAGGTATCTGATCACTGTTACTCGAATGCTGATGAACGGTCATTGAGGGGATGGGTTATTTTTTAACTCTAGAATGCATAACTCGGATAAATATAACACCCGGCGGGCCTAAGAGGCCCGGGTTATACATTCTAGGGTTAAACCGTGAAGGGAATTTGAGAATATGGAAATCTAATCTGTTAGTTGATTGTTCGTATTGGTATCTACAGTATTATTTTAAATGAGAGAGGGTTTAATTAAAAGGTGGTCAGATGAATGGTAATGTTCTCTTATGGCTTATTTAGGGGGAGGGGCGTGAGGTGAGGCTCGGAAATCCACGCGTAATTTATATTGGCGGAAACGGATTAAAATATAATGATAACACTTTCGTCCCTTCTTTTTATCATCAATTACGATTCCCAACAAACACACATTTCAATATATATATATACATATATGTTACAGGAAATCTGCGTAACTAGGGATTTCATGAAATCCCTAAAATGTTCAGGGATTTCATATGAAGTTAAGTCGTGATATTTTCGTTAGTTTTAACGAAAATATCACGACTTAACCTAACCAATCGTCAAGGGCGTACAGTTGACCTAACCGGGCATTCAATAATTTTCTCGTAGGTTTAACAAAAAACATCACGACTTAATCTTACGTAAAATCCCTGAACATCTTAGGGATTTCATGAAATCCCTAGTTACGCAGATTCCCCGTAACATACGTAACCTCTACAACAAACCTACATTCGGAACACATTCATGCTTATACTTTTTCTCCTCTCTCACAACTCACGAGTCAATATTTGGAGAATGACGCCCTTGTGTTCCACATCGAAACAAGCAACCACGATTGACATCAATTCACAGATGTAATTTATCGAAAGAAAGACAAGGAACAAACGCAAACAAACATAGTTTTGACAAACATCATATAAAAACACTTTTGTCAATTGTCATCTCATGCCTAATTGTGCTCGAGGGTTTTCCGCGATTGTGTTTGTTGGTACAGAATGGCTGGCACAAATTTCTTTTACAGAGAGAGAGAGAGAGAGGAGAGGAGAGAGAGAGAGAGAGAATTATTATGGATGAATTAACTACTGATTATAGGTACAGCTAAGTCTCGTGAATCATTCGTACTTGACAAGGAAGCGTTGTTTGCTTGAAGCGAAATGAATAACCAGCCGCTTGTACCACTTATCAACGCTGTCTATCACTATCTATAGCACGATATAAACCACATTTTATTAAACTGTTCTTTATACGCTCGCCTCTGCGTCAGGTGACATATATGGGCATGAACAATTTGCGTACGACAAACAGAATTCTAACTCCGTATACCCTATATAAATGATAACATTAAATAGGGTATTATATAGGGTACCGTAGAAACTGGAAGAAAAGCACTACCGTATACGTCTCCCTCCGACATATTATAGGCTTTCTATAGATACATCCACCATCCGTCTAGTCTTCCCTTTATAACTAATACCTCCAAATATGGACAGGTCAAAGTGATCGATACTTGACCTAACTTAACATAACAACGTAATGTAACTTATCCTAACCCATAACGCACAGCTATACAGGGGAGGGCGTCAATGAATTTGATCTAACTAATACATTGGGATAGTTCGTTGAAATTTTAGCATCAAACATCACATTTAACGAGACCCTACTTTCTTTTCTAAAGATAACGTTACAAGAACAATTCATTTGTATAGAGACGATAGACGATGAGAAAAATCTATTCCTCAAATGACCTTAATGAAATCTGACACTGAAGATAAAGTCAATATTTAATAATTATCATGTAATGATAAATTATTACACATTTTCCATAAGAGAAGGTAGCTTAAAAACTGTATTTTTCTATTGTACTGTATTCCATAAGTCCCTTTACTACCATGTTTTATATATATATATATAACCAGGTACTCCCGGTTGTGTGCATTCTCGTTCAAGGCTGCTCTCAATTCAGCGACTGTTGCAGGTTTTATAGCGTAGACTTTGTCTTTTAAGTATCCCCATAAAAAAAAGTCTAGTGGTGTGAGGTCTGGTGAACGCGGAGGGTATTCTACGAAACCCCTTCGTCCAATCCACATCCACATCGTGCCAAGTACCACTCGCAATACTCCACTCTTCGGTCCGGATCATCATCTTCATTAATAGCATGGACTAATCTTGGAATGTAACTTTTCCATTGACAGCGCTTCAAAATGCGTTGGACAGACGATTCTGAAATTCCTACCTCACGACTCGCTTGCCGCACAGATTTTCTTGGACTTTGGTGATACGTTTCCAGTACTCTTTCTTGCTTTGTGGGGCTTGTCGATGTCCGTGGTCTTCCGGAACGCTTCTTGTGGACATTCTGAACAGTTCCATCGGCTTCAAACTTATCTCTAATTCGAGTGATGGTAAGTCGCGTTGGTGGATCTGTTTGAAACTCCCTCCTAAACTGTCTTTGCACTTCAACTGCGTTTTCACACTTCCAGTAGCATTTTAGAATGAATTTCCTGTGTTCAAAGCTTAGTCTGACTGCCATTATTAATTCTAATGGGTTTAACTTGGGAAGAAAGAAAACCAATTGAGCTATCAGCTGTTAAAGTGTGTATACATTTTTTTGGGACGACCTGTATATATATATATATATATATATATAATTATATATAGATATATATATATATATATATATATATATATATATATAACATTGGGGGTAAAAACACTTATGAGACACCCTGTACATATTATAACAGTCTCCGGCCTATATGAAGCCGAAGTTATTAAATGTATATTCTTATATTGACCTTTTCAACATCTTCCCTTTCGATAAACCATATTTTCTGGGTATTATACCCATCTGATTTCCCTAAAAGCGAAATGAAAACAATGAGGTCAGGGGTTTGACTCCCGATGGCACTGGTAATAATAATTGGGGTTGGCGCAGTGGGTCGCAAAAGTTGTCCTGACCGCTTTGCCAGTTTTTGGTCCCCTGACTGATAATTATTAACATTATACTACCCATCTGATCAAATTCTTCAGAACCAACGAGTTAAGGTTCGAATGTCGTCAACCAACAAAACTAACCGTAACTTAATTTAACGCAACCAATTTAAATTAACATATAGCAGCCTAAGTTAATTTGACCTTGCATGATATTTTTTAACTCGTGAATCAGGTTTTATTTGAATTTAAGCTTATACAGTTAATTCAAACCAACAGTTAACAAACAGTTAACCAACAATTATTTACGCTTAAATAAATGTTAAATTATAAAAATGAGGTATTAAATGAGTAAGTTAAAATAAAAATAAATAACAGTTTATAAACATAAATTTTGTTCTTTCACCGATATGATAATATGATTAACAATACAAATAAGAAAATTTATCGCTCTCTCCAATGTTATACAGTTTTTTTAACATGAAAAATGTCATTCTTATTTTGAAGTAGAAAATATATATATATAATGTTATAATGTTTCAGACCAACAAAGACTCTAGGGTCCACTCATGGCTGGTCTACCTAACTGTTCGTAATTGTGTATTGTGCATGTCCTCCGTGGACATATATATATACAGGGTGAGTCAAAAGTAGCGCCCGATTTCTGTTTTTTTGGCCGTCAGATTCTTTCTGGGAAGTCATTGCTAATAATTGTCTTGCAGATACAGTTCCGGTACAGTTCCTTAATAATTTTCCCCCGAATAAATGGTCAGATAAACATGTCATTCATTTATTTCTACTTCTTGTACACTGTAATACAAATGACAAACAAACAATCAACTGACAGAATCGGGCGCTACTTTGACTCACCCTGTATATATATATATATATATATATATTAGAATTAGCAAAACAGATTGTCTTGAAGCGATTTAAAAGCGTATACAAAAATACCTGAGACTGAAAGTCTTTTCAGTTTTTTGGTCTCGTTTTCATAATTTATCGTCAATTTCATAACAACTATGAAATATTTTAAATTTCGTTCAATTTATGCCATATTTTTTCGCGCCAAAAATGAACACAATTCCCGCTGAAAAAGCGCGGGAAAAGCCCGCGCGCCAAATACTTTTACTTCTATAATAGCTTATATATATATATATATATATATATATATATATATATATATATATATATATATATATATAAAGGGATGTAATACAAAATATTAACATTAAAAGATGTATCATATTTTGCGAATGAATCTTGTGTCGTTTGTTTATATTTTCGGAATATTTTGTTACAAAACAATGTCATTCACTCTACCGAAAATAACTACTGTACTTAATTTTGGTACTTCTACTGTAAGTTCTGCCTGCAATATAAACCATTACAATGTTTATGTAGTTACTGTAGATCTTAAAAAAGATAATGCTAGTGTCTAGGAATCCACAGATATATATATATATATATATATATATATATATATATATATATCGTGATCAAAATCCTTTAAGCAGATATCTATATGTCTCCTTTATATAGCGCAAGGTTATCGCAACCAGTAACAGTAAATTGTTAAATTAAAAAAACTAATGTATTGATAAATACACGGACAAAACAGTTGGATTCTCCACATATTTTGCGGGCATTCGCCCTTGGCCCCCTCCTTCTTACATAAAACCCCCATATATATATATATATATATATTATATTAGTGGTGGACCGGATGTCAGTTTTTCAACATCTGCGGATGCGGATCTTTAATTTTAATATCCGCGGATGCGGATATTTAGTTAATCTATCAATATAATATAGAATTATGAATATATGACATAATTTTTCAAATTTCGTGATATTACTATTATGGGAGGCAATGCATAAGAATTAAAATTAATATTAATGTTTTCATTATGATAAAAATAATAACTTTCTCAAGAGTTTCAGCCACAGAAAATTCAATGAAACAAGTTTCATTTAATTTTCTGTGTTACCACCTATTTATATTTTGAGGTTTATATATTTGTTTGTTCATTAATAATTAATCAATACTTTATATGAAATGTGCATGACTGGGCCTTATAAGCTACTTTATAAGCTAATTTAATTGTGAATTGCATAATTTATTAGAGGTAATATCCACATAACATCCGCAGTCAGAAGTGCGGATGCGGATGTTAAAAATGATGCGGATATCCGGTCCACCACTAATATATATATGCGATGAATTTCACAATTAAACACGTAATATGAATGAATGATGCAAATCTACAAGGAAAAAGAAAAATGATTCCAAGGCCTTTCGTGTATTCAGAAGTACACCTCGTCAGGGAATGACGAGGTGTACTTCTGAATACACGAAAGGCCTTGGAATCATTTTTCTTTTTCCTTGTGGATTTGTATTATATATATATATATATATATATATATATATATATATATATATATATATATATATATATATATATAAAGAAAATTAACCAAATGAATTCAGTGTTTAACCAAAAGTTACCTTAAATAAAAAACGTGAATTTGACGCCTAAAACAAACCGATAAAGAGAGAAAAGTAATCCTGACCTAAGCTCGTTACACTATTTAAGGGGGTTTATTAACAAAACACGCCATCCTACTCCGAATCCCCCCTCCAAGAAAAGACCCACTAGGTTCTTGCTTCGAGCAGGTTGCTAATGGCAAACGGCGCTAGGACAGTTTGCCTACGGACAATTTGCCTACGGACAGTTTGCCTACGGACAGTTTGCCTACTGGACATTATGCCTATGGACACCATGCCTACCGGACATTATGTCTAACGGACATGATGCCTAAAGGACGACACGCCTAACAGACGCAGCTTATTGAGGCATCGATTTTATTCCATTCTATTTCATTCTATTTCATTTTCATATATTTAATTTTATTTTAATTACATTTATTAGAATTTTAACATAAATAAAAAAGAATAAAATTCATGTCTAAAATGGATTTTTTTAAAAACCATATATAAAATAACATCTTTGCCGGAGATATAATAACTTAATAAGATTTTAAAAAATCAGTGTAGAAGGAAAAGACATAGTGAGGCAAGAAAACATTTAAATGCAATGAAACCAAAAAATCAATCTAGAATGAACGAACATAGTCAGAAATTTATAAATTGTGAGCAATGCCACGAAGATATTCAAGAACCGGGGTGGTGTCATACTTCTCCACGAGGTTCTTCAGGCGCTGATTGACATACTCGTACTTTTTCTTGGTTGGTGGCAAAGTCCACCTAACTAACCTAACCTAACCTAACCTAACCTGCTAGACTGACCACTGTGGTCGTTGGAACTTCCAATGTAAACTATTGGTAACTTATTGACGAGTATAAGTGCAATTCAGAGCAATTTTGAATTAATTCTTTTGCATGAATCTGAAGTTAAATAAGTTAAATAAGTTAAATAAGGTAAGGATAAATATACCACAGTTGTTCACTATATAATAAAAAAAATTAAGAAAATATTCTCGTCATGAAAGAGTGTAGATGCGAAATATCCTTTAGGCATCATGTCCGTTAGGCATCATGTCCGTTAGACATAATGTCCGGTAGGCCTGGTGTCCATAGGCATGGTGTCCATAGGCATAATGTTCAGTAGGCAAACTGTCCAGTAGGCAAACTGTCCAGTAGGCAAACTGTCCGTAGGCAAACTGTCCGGCCACGATGGCAAACCATTTAAGATCTGGCTTCCAACTCCGTCTCTTAAAATTTAAAACGAATAACTGATCATATACCATTTATATAATAACATTTCACCGACAGCCGTGACCTAAACGTATCTCCATAAATCAGTTTATAATAACAACATATCGAGCCTACCTTTTTTGCTAAGAACAACTTTCTTTAGGTTATTCACATTGTATTTTGCTGTTTTATCCGAGCAAATCCAGATGAAAATATTTACGGTTACTGTAAAAAATGTTTAACAGTAACTCAATATATGTAAAATATTTCAGGATTTGTAATCCTGTATGTCATTAATAACTAATTTCATTAATATAGGCAAATTCTTTTCCAGAGAAACCTGTAATGTTAATATTTAATGTTAGTATCTCATTATTTCGTACTGTAACAAAAAATAAGTTAAGTTTACTTTCGTGTGAAAATTATAGAGTGGTACTTACGTATTATCGGAACTACCAAACTGTTTATTATGTATTTTTGCTCTCGTCATTTTCGTTTAAACTAACGAAAATATCACAATTTAACCTAACCAATCATCAAGGGCGTACAGTTGACCTAACCGGGCATTCAGTTGACGTAACCGAGCATTCAATTGACCTAAACGGGAATTCAGTTGACCTAACCGGGCATTAAATTAACTTAACAGGTTAATATTGGTTATTTCACCTAAATATCTTCTGATCTTTTCGTATTAAGCACTCACTGTCACATTTCGGGCAAGTTAAGGATGAGAGAATAACGCCGTAATTGATAAAAACATCCAGTGTCAACATTCGTGTCAACTGAATGTCCGGTTAGGTCAGCTGTACGCCCTTGATGATTGGTTAGGTTAAGTTGTGATATTTTCGTTAGTTTAAACGAAAATGACGAGAGCAAAAATACATAATAAATAGTTTGGTAGTCCCGATGATACGTAAGTACCTAGAATTGTATAATATATATATATATATATATATATATATATATATATATATATTACACCTTCGTACTAAAAATCTGTTAGCAAAATACAAACAGGAAATCCGCTCACCTCTTTTTTTTTTTTTTTTTAATATTTCACACACGCTTCGAACACTGAAATGCTGACAATTCAAAATGCGTCGTCTGCTTTCAAGCAACCAAACTTCAAGAGTCGAAACGCGTATGAGTGTTCAGCCACGTATAACATATCGTAAAACTAACCACCCATCTGATAATCCAAAAGTCGCTGCAAGCCCTTTGTTACAATATATATGTTACTTGTTACGGATCAAATGTAGAATTCGGACCCCAGCCTTCTTTAGTTAGCTTTATAAGGCTAACTAACGAAAATATCACAACCTAACCTAACCTAACCAATCGTTAGGTTAACTGTACGCCCTTGACGATTGGTTAGGTTAGGTCATGATATTTTCGTTAGTTAGCCTTATAAAGCTAACTAAAGAAGGCTGGGGTTCGAATTCTACATTTGATCCCTTGTTACTTTAGGTGAGCTCGAACGACGGTTCAGGATCGACTCGCTCGCCGCCTTTGCAGCATCCCGCCTCATTTGCGAGATATACTCCGAGACTGCTCCATACCCAGAACCCACTTTTTCTCTATATACGAATTATAGGATGAATTTCATAATTAAACACGTGAAATAAATGATGCACAACTCACACAGAAAACATCAAAAGCGATTTCAAGGTCTTTCACGTATTCAACAGGGACGAGATGTACTGTTGAATATACGAAAGGCCTTGAAATCGCTTTTAATTTTTCTTTGTGGGTGTGCATCATATATATATAGTCTATATATATATAATACAGGATGTCACCCCTCGAACATGATATAGTTGTGGTTTAACTTCAAAATCCATTTTTTTTAATCCCAAGGTCAATTAATCGTAAGGTTTGGCGCAATTCCAAATATTTCTCGTCACTTTAGATGCAAAATATCCATTAAAACTAGTTGCCTTATTATGTAATCTGTATCCCATTATAATAACATTATACGGAAGACATTAAAGCAATTATTATTATATACATACATACATACATATATATATATACATATATATATATATGTAGGTGATAAAAAAAAAATTGCCGAAGAATTTTAAGCGTAGTTTTCCATCATATAAATAAGAGGAAAATATTTGGTGAATATCAAGCAAAGGTCATTCAGTTTAGACAGTGAATAAATGCATCAGTAGCTCACTGCATTGCTAGCAAGCACGGGATGCGTTCAAAACTTGCTTTTAAAAAGGACGATGGTTCGAAACCCGCTTATATGTAATGATATATAATTATGCGTGAAATTATATATATATATTCTTTCTTCATCTTCCCTCTTTATCACCCGCCTGTTATTTATAAACACGAATTATGGCAGTGAACCTACAAATTATTCAGTCGCGAACATAAGTAAACCCACCTCCTTTTTCCCATCTGTGACGTCACGAAGTGATTATGTGACGTCACAGACAGTAAAACGATAAAAATCGAAAACAATGTTGTTGTTGTAACGCCGCTGTGGAGTAACATGATAGTTGAAAAACGATAAATTCGGTGTTCCTTTCATAACTCGCGAATTCCCTACTAAATATTTGTATTACAACACAAAATAAATGTATTAAATGAAGGGCAAAGATTTATGATCAAATTTTAATGGTATATTCTTCATTTTGGAAGTGTTACATTTTCGGTGTTACGTATAGCTTCATTAGACGTCAAAGTGTTACTTGTACACTTCTGATAGACTCCAGCAGCGAGCAACAATATTTCCATTTTTTTTTTTAATAACCACAACTATTTACTTGGTTGTTTTAACACAACATTTAAATTTTGAAAAGTAAAAAAAAAGAAGTACGAATCAAAGCAAAGCTCGGAATTTTTATAAACAAAATTTCATTTAATATTAATTCCAGGAAATTTAATCATACCCTAAACTAACATTTAAAATATATATTTTTTTTAAATATCCAACGACCCTTTTTTTAATATACGCAGTGGTAAGATTCAATACGGAGACCTTCGCATTAAGGATTTCTGTACAACCTCCCACTGCGTCTCAAAATCATTATATTATTTACGTCCTTAATAATCTATTATAAATTACTTGGTCCCATGATCAAACCACTTACCGTCTCATTATATATATATATATATATATATATATATATATGGCATACAAAGAAAATGGTTACAGAAGAAGAACTGAGTTCTCTTCATTAAATTATTAAGGAACGAGAAAACAAGGGGTTTGTTTTTTTCTTGGTAAAGGGGGGGGGGGGGGAAGGGGAGGCACAGCACGGACGATGGACATTTGTGCGCATGGTTGAACAACTGATGTAATGTTGTAAACGCTTAAACACACAAAGCATTTATAGCTGAATTTACGGCGGCTGCAGACGCGAAACGAGTGTGTTCTTAAACACACTCTAGAAAATGCATAATAAATGTGCGTTGCTTGATTACAGCACAAAGTGTCTGACGGTAAACGGAATTAAGAATATTTTGGTTTCACACATTTAAGAACTTATGTTAATTACTGGTAATTTTATGTTAATAATTTATACGCAGAAATAGACTAAATGCACGGATAGACGGAAGGTTTCAAATTGTACGGAGTCTGAGTTCTTGGTCCAGTTTGTGTAGAACGAGCCTAAGGGGACATGTAAGTGTGCTTGTAATTGAAAAAGGTGCGTCTGCGTTGCCTCGGGAAAGAAACGCAAACTCGCGATGCATCTTGGTCCTGATGACTCGTGCACCCGGACCTATAAACGCGGGAGTGCCTGCACTACAAACGAACGACACAAGCGCGGAAATTATTATCACTTCGACCACTGTTGCTTCCGCTGGTGGTGAGCCACGTACGGGAACCTCGTTAGTACGGTGATCCTCTAAGAACTTGACAATGATGCTGCGAGCTATTCCTACCCTGAATGGGTGTATGGGTGGAGAGGTATTTTGTAAAAAACAATGAAACTACTTCTAGCCTATCTTGTGGTTAAAACAGGGTGTCCGAAAAGCGCAGTGCCTATGTTTCGTGAGTTTGCATTATTATTATATACGTCGTATATATTTTGTATTTAGGTTGTCGCACCTGTAAGTTTTGCTTTATCTGTCTCGAAAATTTAAATAAATTTAAATGCGAGATATCCCTTTACTGAGTAATATTTTATCGCTGATTTATTACTAGCTGCTCAATGCCATCGCGGCACTGATAACATACACAGTATAAGATGAAAATATGGATAAAGGGTCGGGGTTTAACCGAGATCGAAGGATTATCGATTACTTTATAGTCTTTGCATCTTGTTAATAGTCCATTAATTCGATTTCTCAACACTCTGTATCACACCAAATAAAAGTGAACTTGGAATATGTTTAAACTTCATACTTAGTAATTTATGGATCGAAGCAGGGTTGTCAGTGCAGCTGCTCTTGCAGTACCAACTACATGCAGGTTTCGTGATAGTGATGTCATTGTTTACGAATTGTAAGACACTGTTTTCTGCATAACATTTCTAAGAATTATTGCTAATACTAAAGTTTTCAACTAAATCATAATTTAGAACTGTCACTTTGTTATGAATTAACTAAAAATAAGTCTTTTTAGAGTAAAATCTCCAAAATACGAAGGTGAGAAGAAACAACTCCAATAGATCTTTCCAGTCTGAAAAATTCACTTACTACAATGACACTGACTCAAAGAACCCGCCACCTTTCTCTTTCCGACATTCTTTTCCTGAAGGAGGTGGCAGTCAAATCTAGACTCATATCTCATGCATACAGAAGGGTTGCCACTAGGCATCGACCGGTGGTTGTATCGGTATCGGTACCGATGGTTAGTAGCTACCGATACCGATAGTTTTTTGTTTCTAAGAATAAAAAAAAACCGGGCGTTTTCCAACTAGAAACTTCCCGGGTGCTCGAGAAGTTACGTGTGTGTTCGCGATTTATCCCGGCGTTTCTAGAAATTTCCACGATTCATTACCGCTCTATATAAAGCGAGCCCGTAACCATCGCGGCGTCATTTCCTCAGTTCGCAAGTTGTGAATCAGTTCAACAGTGTGTAATAATTTTTTTGTAAATTTATTAACTACTGGTATAAATTTATTCGCTTTTGCTTTAGCGAGAGTGACAATGCCAAGCATTGTGTGGAAGTTCTTCACTGCTTCAAGCACTAATGGAAAACAGGCGATCTGCAATTTGTGCGGTGTCTCTGTCTCTCGTAGAGGAAGAAGCGCGAGTAACTTCTCTACATCGAACCTGAGGAGTCATCTTATCAACAAGCGCAAGACTGAGTTTGATGAAGCCAATAAGAGTCAATGTACAACTTCTGCTACTAATTCTGGTGAGTAGATTCATGAAAATCTGTAAATTGATTCTTCAAACATTCTCAGAGAGAATTCGCAGTTGCTCAAAGCCCCAACATCCTAGTGGAATCTGTGCAGCGTGCTCAGTGAATGATGCTGATGTCAAGATTCTGAAGAGCCAGCTGGGCCATTCTCTCGAACAGAGATTTCGAAAGCATAATTCAAATGAGAAACTGCTGCTAGCCACAGCAGTTGATCCCCGATTCAAAGGAGCTGGGCTGATAGACGACGACATGCGAGAAAAGGTCAAGGGATTGTTGAGACAAGAGATACGCAGTCACATGGAGAGGGCCCAACGAAAGCGTATTGGAGGTCCAATTGCCGTGAAACGCCGCCGAAGTGGTCCGGTTTCTCCGTCCAAGAAAATCGCTCTTTGGTAAAACCTTTCCGATTCAGAAGGTAACGATCTCGACGATCACGTTCGTCCTATTCTCGTTGAAGAACCCCAAACGAGGGATACGGACACAGGTTCACTGTCCCAGACGCACGAGTGGAAGCAGCCCTGGACGCCTATTGGTCGCAACCTCGGATCGCTGGGATAAGGATCCATTCATTTTCTGGAGAGAACATTCTGCTGATTTCCCGAAGATTGCCAAAGTTGCTGATAAGTGCATGAGCTGCCCCTCTGGATCAGTTGACTCTGAACGGCTGGAGATGTTATCAATGCGAAACGAGCCAACATCACCCCAATCAACGCTGAGGAACAACTCATCCTCTCCAAAAATCTGAAGTTCCTCAATTTTGATTATTGCGTGAACTGTTATATTGAGTTACACTTTTTGAATTACACTTTTTGAATTACAGATTGTTTCCATTACAGGACTTTTATTTTGTGAATTCCATTTCTTCAAATATATGTTTTGAATTACAGTACATGCGTCGAATTACATTCTTTGAATCATATTTTGATATTTTGGACAGATATCGGTATCGGTATAGGCCGATACTTTGCTCTAACTCTCGGTATCGGTACCGATACTTTGGGAATACTATCGGTCGGCCCCTAGTTGCCACGCCATATAAAGAGCATTTTCTGAAGTTTAAAATCCATATCTAAAGTTGAAGAAACTCATTCATTACAGTGAAATCTGAAGTTCCTCTAACAATTTTTTATTAAAATAAAAGTTGATACTTGCATCCCTTATTTCCAAAATCTTTAAGAGAAAAAAAAATTCTTGAGGAGAGTCGCCGTTTGAACGAAATAATTTTACCTGTGAAAATTTGAACCTGAAAATTCAAAATAAAAATACTGTTGAACATTTTCGATAAACCAAAGTTTATCCCTTCTAAACACAAATTTTACTCGAAACTGAATTGGGCATTAATACCCATGTACATTGTACAGCCACAAGAATGAATCTGTGATAAGTAACTTCAGTTGTAATGATTGAAAGAAAAAATTTTGTTGTTTTTAACCCTCATCAGGAAGCATTATGGGGGTCAAAACATTGAAAGAGATGATATTATTCGTTGAAAATTCTTAAATATCAAAGACAATGTTTCATTCACGTCACTGTTTCATTACAGACATTTTATAACACCATTTTTTTAGGAGTTTAGGCAGCCCCGGGGTCATATAAAACCCCATGGTTCTAACAACGTAAGTAAATTGAAGGTTCCTGGTTAAAAGGAGATGATGATGATGATGATCTACAGATCTACAGAAGCTAAGGCTAACAAAGACCCTAAGATCCACTCTAAGGCTAGCCCGAGAGAAAGGAAAGAGTAGGGGGTTAAGAGAAGAGAAGAGAATAAGGGGTTAAGTAAGGATAAGGATAAGGATGATGATGATGATGATGATGATGATGCAGTCCTGAAGAAGTCTTTGACGAAGCGAGTCTGCGGTTATCCACGATTTGATATCTTGAATTTTGCCGTTTGTCTTTGTTCTTCTGGCCTTGTGGCATTGTGGTTACCCACATTTCGACGTTCTGAACCTTCCTTTTTTTTTAAATTTGTTATGACGGTTCGATTTTTATTAATTCGTATCGTGTTCTTTGAAGCGCTTCGCAACCTTTATTCATCGCGTTTTAATGTTGATCCTTATTTATTCTTGGAAGTCGGAGGAGATAGTAAAGTTATATGCTCGATTCAATAGTTTTAGAAGACTTACCCTTGAATTTAAATTGTAGGATACAAATTAATTATATAATTTGGAGACCCATAATTTTAGAATTATACGGGTGAAATTTCATGTTAGGAGGCTTCACGAAACTGAATAGATTTTAATTTATAACTGCACTAAGTTTGTTGTTAAAATAAATTCTATTAAACTATTGGTTGTAAAGTTATTACGTAATACTTAGGCCTATTTGAGTGTTAACTTGTAAAAACTGTCCCTGCATGTAAACTATAGATGTATAAGGCTTTTGAGATTAACTGTACCTATATTTAAGTACTGCTGGCTATCATTATTAAGCTCTATGGCTGTATGGTGGGGCAGTCAAGTACGTACTCTTCTTCTACGAGTAATAGCTTAAAATTTAGTTATTAGGTAGTACATCGCTCGATGTGGAGCTGGGAAACAACAGTTATACGAATTAAGTGCCACGGATTCGATGATAAGTTTTGAAACCCCCGCGCATCTATACTGCTTGTATATTAATGCCTCTTTACCAGTGTTTCCCGACCTTTTCTGGCTCGAGGCACCTTAGTGCCGCAATCTGTTCTTCTTTCGCGGCACCCCGGGAGGATTTTCATTCCCACTGTTCAACATCATAAAAAATGCAAATTTTTTAAGTCACTTGAAATTCCATACGATCATTAAATGTTGAATTTCCACCTGCTTATTTTTGTCATTTTTGCAAAATTTCGAGGCATCCCAAATGGAGGAAGATGCACCACTGCCCGGTTAGGAAACACTAACCTATATGGTGGCTGAAGACGAAGAGAAACTCGATCAACCAACCAAAAATAAAAGCATGTCCTCGTGAAGTACTTTCGAAATGCATCTTGCAGTAAACAAAACAGTGCTTCGACGCAATCCAATTAACAAAAAGGAATTTACTTAATTTTAACTTAAATTATTTAATAATTATTAAAATAAATAAATTTATTTGCGACGTTTGTTTGAACTTTTCACGCAAAAGAATCTACATTTTAACGAACCCAAGTTAAGTTAAAGATCTTATCCGATTTGTGGATAAGTTCCGAACTAAATTTTTTAATTCTCTTTAATACAATTATTATAATTGAAACTTACTATCATCAATGACTAAAAATAAATAATTGTTTTTAGGGTTATATAAAAGATAATTCCTATTTTGCTAAGTTGTGGCCACGGCGTATCGTCGCTTCCCGTGAGATCAGCGGAGTTAGGCGACCCCTGGGACTAGTTAGCGGTTGGATGGGTTACAGTCCTCCTCGGTCAGATTTGACGTAACGACCCGTGGTTAAGATTCCACGTAAAGCCGTAGCTCCCCTCCTGTCACACGCCCTTTGTCGTTACCGAAGGGGGGTTACATAACCCCAAACAATATTACTGTAATTTGATTTTTGTTCTTGAAATTTAAATAAAAAATGTAAAATTAATAATCAGTATATATATATATATATATATATATTAGTGATGGACCGGATATCCGCATCCGCATCATTTTTAACATCCGCATCCGCACTTCTGAATGCGAATGTTATGCGGATATTACCTCTAATAAATTATGCAATTTACAATTAAATTAGCTTATAAAGTAGCTTATAAGGCACAGTCATGCATATTTCATGTAAAGTATTAATTATTAATGAACAAACAAATATATAAACCTCAAAATATAAATAGGTGGTAACACAGAAAATTGAATGAAACTTGTTTCATTGAATTTTCTGTGGCTGAAACTCTTGAGAAAGTTATAATTTTTATCATAATGAAAACATTAATATTAATTTTAATTCTTATGCATTGCCTCCCATAATATAGTAATATCACGAAATTTGAAAAATTATGTCATATATTCATAATTCTATATTATATTGATAGATTAATTAAATATCCGCATCCGCGGATATTAAAATTAAAAATCCGCATCCGCAGATGTTGAGAAACTGACATGCGGTCCACCACTAATATATATATATATATATATATATATAATGAATTAAAATAATTAATTCTACTTAAATAAAAGCTAATTTTATTTAGAGATGGAATTTTTTTTTCAATTTACAAATAAATGTCATTAAAAGAATAACGAAATTCACTTTAAAAATATTCTTTTTACAAATAAATAAAAAAAAATAAATTAAATAAACGCAATTTTATTGTATTATAATAATATAATAATAATTTTTTTTATATAATATAACTTCATTATATTACACACACACACACACACACACACACATATATATATATATATATATATATATATATATATATATATATATATATATATATATATATACAGTATATATATATATATATATATATATATATATATATATATATATATATATATATATATATATATATATATATATATATATATATATATATATATAACCTCTTTGGTTATATTTTATTATACTGTAAAAAATGGTTTTTTTCATTCGTACATTTTGAAAGGCAGAAAATAATGAAGGTTTTTAACACGTTGAACATCGCCTCATTCAGTTTAGTTTTTTTTAACAAAAGAACAAAAAAGGAAGGTTTTTATTTGTTGAGATAACAATTTCTATATTAAATGCATTTGTGTGAAGTGTGTGTAATATATATATATATATAATATATATATATATATATATATATATTCATCGATGCATTCATAGTCTAATTTAAAGTATGAAGAGTTAAATAGCTTTTTGCACAGAACACTATTCCGCCCATACGCCCATTCCAGGGTACGAGTAACTCGCAGCAATATTTCCATGCAAATACGTGGTCAAAGTATAATATATATATAATATATATATATATATAGTTTTTTAAATGTTAAATTAATTCTGTTAACAATAGGGGTAATACGATGTGTGCTGGACTAACCTCAGGTAGACTTCCTTTTAGGGAGGACAATGCATGTATGCAATGTTTCGTGAAGAAACTGAGAAATGTGGATAAAAGGTAAAAGATGAAAAGAGGAACAGTGAACCGATAAGGAGCATTCAGACGATACGAAAGTACTCTGAATAAAGCATTCCCTCGCCTCAGTTTTACTCTCTTTGGTATGAGGGGGGCGCATATCCCGAACGGCTCAACTTTAAAGTGTAACAACACCGACTACAAAAACGACAGCCATTTCCAACAATGACCACATTCACTAATGCCGAACTTGACTTATCTGAACAGAAAGGAACGCCGAACAATCTCTCACTCACATATATATATATATATATATATATATATATATATATATGTGTGTGTGTGTGTGTGTGTGTGTGTGTGTTACACAGAGACGATGCATGGAACAAGAAACTCTTCTGAGAAAATTAAGTCCACTGTAGTCCAAATAAGTAATAGTAAATGACAAATACTATAGTTTTTCTTTTTCATGATGGAAGCCCAAAATATAGTTATCCGCTTGGCAGATAGCTGGTGAGATAGCATTTTATCCTATGTAAAGTACAATATCAGATGGTTTTCGATACAATAGGGGGTGTGCACAGTTCCAATGCGCAAATTATATTGGAAGTTATTGTTTGATAAGTTCGGTTTTTTTAACTTCCTTCGCAACATCTATGACGGAGGGGACCTACAGCTTGAAGTGGGATCCGAACCATCTACGGGTTGATGCATCATCCGAACGCGGAGGAGGGTCCCCCATCCAAACACTGAACAGACCCAACGTCGCTTAACCTCGCTGATCTAACGGGAAGCGGTGGGTGTTGTGACGTGGGCAGGACGTACTGTAGGCTTCAAAGTAAAATCGAATAGGCTCTAGCAACAGCTCGAGACACGAGCTTCATATTGTAAATATTTAAATATCGACTGAATTATCGTCAAATAGACTATTTTTCCCTAATAATTATTTATTTACTGCATAAATATGTCCAAAAAAATTTAGTCATTTGCGTTATGTTGTCGAGTCTCATTTTTAGCGTTTGAACGGTCTGATTTTCAGCCATTTATAGGCTGTTTTCAATACATTAAATAAATGCAAAAAAGGAATTTCTTAAAGTTATTTAAATGAAGCGACAATGCTTTTTCGCCCCAAGTGTACGTAATTAGATTTTCCTCTGCAACACTTCCATACACGCTTATTCACACTTTCACCAATTTCTTCCTTCCAATTCCCACGGGCTCTTAATTACTTCCTGACACACGTACTTTCAATATCTAATATAAATGGCATTGTGTAGAACGCAAATTGTAGATTTTTTTCATGTCGGTACCATCCTACCTTTATATACCCATCACTTATAATGACAACCAAAACCATATTTTTAATATTCTTATTTTCTGGAATATATATATATATATATATATATATATATGAAAATTATTTCACGAAAGTAACACGTGAAAAATATTTATGATGAATAAAACCACGAAGGAAAGGAAACACAAAATGGTGCTCAAGCGCTTTCCTGAGGATGTCATTAGACGAAAGCGCTTGAGCACCATTTTGTGTTTCCTTTCCTTCGTGGTTTTTTATTCATATATATATATATATATATATATATTCCTTTGATTAGTTTCGTGGAACTAATTAATCAATGTATATAATAGCATCAAATTGATTTATCAGAAATAAAATGTTTCATTCCTAAACACTGGCCCCTTATCAGTTCTTCTCCAGCATCCAACCGATTTAGACCTCAGTACTTGTTGGAAACGATTCGCTTTTCAATATTATATATATATATATATATATATATATATATATATATATATTGTAAACTGACCTCATTTGACCCCTTCTAAAAATGTTTTTTCCAAGTCAGAATCATTTGTAAAAAAAAAGTTTATTGAAATTAACCACATTTAACCTACCCTGCATGACACGAACTAACCTAACCAAATATCTGGTTGGTTTGTTCATGCCACAATTAAAATCTGTAATTTAACCTTAAACATTGTTAGTACGTGTTTATGAAAAGGGAAGCAGTGATGAGACAGCTGTCAGGGTTGATGTCACTCTTAGTTTAATCTCAGTGACAATTCGTGACTCATGAATAAAAAGAATCCAACCAACCAATTTACTCTGTATATATTACAAAAGATCTCATTTCGTGAGTTATGTATAAAGTCTCATATATATATATATATATATATATATATATATATATGAGTGTGTGCGTGTGCGTGTGTGCGCGCGCGCGCGCGCACACACACATACACAGAAATATAAATATTTACAAAAATACTTTAATTATAGGCCTACAGTATTATTATTATAATAATAATAATAATAATAATAATAATAATAATAATATAAAAATAATAATAATAATAATTAGTAAATATTAAGTTTCGCGGAGACTAGTTTCTTGCCAAAGTGGAAATTTATTACAAAGCATCTACTTGGCCAAAACTGGTCACGTGGGAAATAACTAACCAATCTAAAACGACTACCTTTTCTGGTGTCCGCGAAACTTAATATTAGTTAATAATTATAATAATATAGTACTTACAGGTAGCATAATAATTTAAAATACCATTATTCTTTCATGGTATTTATAAGTCTTGGTATCACGCTTGGTAGTATTATTCAGTGCCCAAAATACTACTAATAATAATGATAATTCCATTGTATGAGAGAAGCTGGTCAAAAAAGCCCTAAATTCAGTATTATTTGCAATATTCCTTTACCCATATTTAACTTCCTATAAATCAAGACTTATTTACACACATCAATTCTTTCGGTATTAAAATACATTTTGTTACCCGCTCGCTTTTAAAACTGCGCTTTCTGTATTAAAATTTAAAACAATGATGGCGTGCGGAGGAATGAGTCACTCTCATCTGTTTTTGCCTGCTTAACCCTTGCCTGCCTCTCTATTATAGAAATAATAGAGTCCCTCTTTCATTAAGCAAGCAAGCAAGCGCAGCAAGGCCTGCTTGAAAGCGACGATTGTACTAAAATTTGGTTTTTTTTTAAGTAAACACTCGAAAAGTTTTGATAGCAATTATAAAATTTGAAGAAAGGTGAAGTCGTATTTGTGTGATTTCGATAAAGAACATGAGAACTTTCAAATTTAGTGGAGAATTACTTTCACTCTTTTGTACACTCCATAACTATCACATTATATGCAATAACTCCGCGGACGAATGTACGACATCATCATCATCCGTAACCACATGTTGCGAACTGCAAGTCTGCAACTGAGCAACTTCAAACTTAAAAACTGCATTTCAGTTTCAGATTCCTCATTGCGAGTTAAAGTGCGAGTCATCGCGCGGGAAAAGAAGTCTTACGTATTTGCGCCATAAAATCTAAAATAGGTTGTCGAATAAGTAAAAGTACCCGGCAATGCGCATTATATTCCCTTTCCTAATTCTTTCGCCCTGCAGTAAGCATTACTCATAAGATTCGACCTTGGTCATTCTTATATATACTCGGATGCCCAACACTCCTTACCCCATACCCCCGATCCCTACCATTCCTGTTTGTGGAAAACAAAAAGCTACTTTGCAGCTACTACTTTCCATGCACCACCGTGGTTTTAAGTGACAAGTTCCACAAAATTCATTTGGAACACGTTGTCATGTCAACAATGCGATATTTTGTTTATTTTCTGCAAGACATTTTAATTCTTTTCTTGTGATACCCATAAGCAGGTGTTACATATAAACAAACAGATATATATATATATATATATATATATATAATTATATATATTAGTCCAGCTTCACAATTATTTGTCTTGTAAAGCGTAAAAGTACTGTATTTGTTTTATTAATGGTTATAATAATAGTTATTCAATTCAATTCAATATATTAAGTTTCACGAGACCAGTTTTCGAAACTTATTACAAAGATCCTGATTGGTCGAAATTGGTCACGTGGGAACTGCCTAACCAATCTAAAACGATCACCTAACCTATTTTAATCGTTTCTGCAAAAACTAGATTAAAATAATGTAATGCAAATTACCACTCAATCATTTATAACTAAATTAGAAGCGAGATGAAAAATTTAGCATTTTCACGCGAACATCATTCCGCCCATACGGCTCATTTCAGAGTACAAGCAGCTCGTAACAGCATTGCCAAGCAAAATGGAGGTCAATGTACCGACGAAGCCTCCGTACGTAGTTCATCATCACTGAAAGCAACAATGTTTTCTTTGTGTTATCTTACTTCAAAGAGTACAGTATTCAAAACAGTGTGCCTTTTCGTGCAATTTTCGTCAGTTTATACTCATATATACTCAGTATATACAGGGTATAACAAAAGTCCGTCAACTTGAGCAATTTGGATTAATTGGTAAGTTGATTATATTGTTTGTAATGTATAGTTAAAACTTTTTCCTCGTTCAATTGTTTTATTTTATTTTCCTATGAGAAGGAATTTTTGTTACACCATATATATATATATATATATATATATATATATATT
Source organism: Bathynomus jamesi (assembly GCA_023014485.1). NCBI lineage: Eukaryota > Metazoa > Arthropoda > Malacostraca > Isopoda > Cirolanidae > Bathynomus > Bathynomus jamesi. The sequence goes on along the minus strand of JAJOZX010005251.1, from coordinate 282,872 downwards.
ATATGGTGACCCACAAGTTCCAATCGGTTATAATTAAAGCGAAAATCCATCTAGCGTAGCTCACCCTGACGTAATCAATTACTGAGGAAAGAATATTTGTCAAGATGGTTATATCATTTTTCCACTTGGAATAAATTAATAAATATTTATAAACTCATTATTACAAACATTTTACTTTTTTCATTTTGTTAAATTTTCGCTTTAATTATAACCGATTGGGACTTGTGGGCCACCCTATATATATATATATATATATATATATATATATATATATATATATATATATATACAGGGTGTACATAAAGTCAGGATCTATTTTTGTGAAGCACTTGGAAATTATATGGAATTCAATCATAAAAAGATAAAGTGGTAACATTTATTAAATAATTAAGAGTAGGATTCGACGTGACGCCCATCAGTATCCCTGCACAGCTCAAATCGTTCCGCAGCATTTCTAAACACATTCTGGAGCATTTCGGGGTTATGTTATCTGCAGCAGTTCGTATACGTGTACGTAAGTTTTCAAGACTCGTAATCTTCGTCTGATAGACGTGCGATTTGATAAAGCCCCATGCAAAGAAATCTAAAGGGGTTAAATCTGGTGATCTCGCTGGCCAAGGTCAGTAGTATAGCCGCAAAAGGTTAGAGTGCAAGAATGTTGCAAGTGATTACGTAATGTTGCAAAGTGGGGTGGGGGTGTTGAAAAAAAAAAAAAAAAAAGAAAGAAAAGAGTACTGGCCTTTGTTACCAACCGGGGTTGCAAGGGGCATGCAACTTGGAGGCGGAGTTCTCCCCCAAGCTATTCACCCAAAGGGACAGAAAGGAGAGAGAGGAGAGGTGTTCACCTGGCAGGAGCCAAGTGTATATTAAGACTTCAGCCGAGTAGGCGTTGTTTTATAGGCTCCTAATCAGCCAGTTGGCTGAGCCAAGGGGGGGAGGGGTACACCTGAAGGAGAGAGAGAGAGAGAGTAGTTGCCTTTGATTGCAAGGCATGCAACTTGGAGGCGGAGTTCTCCCCCAAGCTATTTTCGTTTACCTAACCTAAGAGGCCTCTAAGGGGTTTTCCCAAAGGGCCAGAAAGAGATAGGAACAGAGGTCCTTGCTCGGCTGGGAGCCGAGCTAGAATGATTCCGTCATCAGCTTCTCGGTCTTTTATAAGCCTCTATTCAGTTGCCGAGTTGCCAGATAGCGCCATGTATGCAGTTGCTGAGTTGCCAGATAGCGCCATGTATGCAGTTGCTGAGTTGCCAGATAGCAATATTTATTAAATTGTACTTGTATATATAATAAACTAATGAACCACTCGTGTGCACAAACCATATAAAATATCACAATATATGATGGTAGATGAATCCAATTAAGTTCTGTTTATTAAATAAATAATTTTTACACACTTAATTTTTATTATAAATATTTAAGTCACGAATAACGAAACGAAAAGAAACTTCACGAATATATGCGATACAGTTCAAAACACACGACCCTCATTCCCCCAAATTCCCCCACCCATCTGTGGATATATATATATATATATATATATATATATATTATATATAATAAACTAATGAATCACTCGTGTGCACAAACCATATAAAATACCACAATATATTTATGTAGTTAATCAATTGGAAGATTCAACCATATAAAATGCCACACTATGTTTATATAGTTAATCAATTGGAAGATTCATTTAAAGTTGAAATTAGCCAAAACACAATCCGCTATAACGGGTCGGACGACTAATGACATCTTTATATTTTCTCCAATAGATTTAATGATCGTATTACCCCGCCCCCAATCCCCCATGTGTGTTTATATATATATATATATATATATATATATAGAAAGAATCATAATAATCGTGTCTATTTGTCAACCCCTTATATATATATATATATATATATATATATATATATATATATATATATATATATATATAATTGAATTTCGCCGTGGCACACCATGTTTGGCAAGCGCTTTAGTGGAGCAAGCCTTATTTACTGATACAAATTATATCTATCGGGCAAATAACTTAATTCAATCACTGATTGCCTCTCTAAAACCGTAACAATTTATTAAATAGATTATGATCTATTATATCAAACACCTTACTCAAATCCACCGCCAATACCTCAATTTAGAAGTGGAAGATGTGCACAAGGCTATTTATTTTGCTCATTAGTAATAATAACAACTAGCTCTCACACACTATATATATATATATATATATATATATATATGTCTATTTTGTTTTGGTAAGCCTTTCACGCGTTTCAAAAACAGAAAAAATATTACGCGCTTTTCACCTTAAAGTGAATTAAAACAATTTTACGAAAAAGAAAAGGAATTTCAGAATTAAGTTTATTTAGTTTCCTTGTAGACAGAAGAACAAGCCAATGATAACCTATATTTTTAATATAATTAATTTTCTTTTTATCATAACTCAGCCGAGCAACGATGTTAAGCGACGTTGGATCTGGGTAGTAGTTGGATGGGGGACCGTCCACCGCAACAGCTAGTTTACACTCGATGACGGGAATGAAATAAAAGGTAGGATGCGAACCTACATTCGTCAAAATTAGCTCAGACGAAATACACACACAAATCTTTCAACTTACCTTATATATATATATATATATATATATATATATATATATAAGCACACCGGACAAAAAATTAGTCACCCCTAATAGCACCGATAGTAGGGAGTTCAAGGTCACACAGAGGGCGCTGATGTAGCATTGGTAAGTGACAAGTAGCGGTGACGTAGCACACAGGATCAGATCTGTTTCGTGAGGTGGTGAAGAACAAAGTGTGTGTTGGATATAGTCTGCAAAATGGGTCGTGAGGCAGACGTTACTCAGTGGCAAAAAGGAGCCATCGTGTTTGGCAGAGCCCACGGACACAAAATGTCTGAAGTAGCCCAATTTGTTGGTGTGTCAACGCGTACTGTCCAGCGAGTTTACAGAGTGGTGTAGTTCGCAATCAACTGACAATCGACGGCGTAACTGTGGCCAGAAAACAATTCTCGACAATAGGGGCGCCGCCATGTTTCTCGTCTAGTAACTGCAAATCGTTTTCAAACCAGAGAACAATTGCTCCAAGAAACCAATGAGGTTCTCCAGCGACCAATTTCCGAACGGACATTGCGACGAGAACTGCATGCGATGGACATCTGGAGCAGGGTACACGGAAGAGGCCGCTGTTAACAGCAAATCACAAATTGGCACGTTATAAATGGGCTCAGAGGCACAAAAACTGGACTGCGGCAGATTGGAAACGTGTAATTTGGTCCGATGAGTCCCGTTTTTGTTTGTTCTCCAATGATGGGAGGCGACGAGTACATAGCAGGTCCAATGAAGCCTTTAATCCTGAATGCGTCGAAGGTGTTGTTCAGGCTGGAAACAGAAAGTGAAGCGCAGGAATAGACACCCACGGACTCTGGCGGAACTTCGGGACCGGCTGATGAACGAGTGGCAGCAAATCGATGTTCAGTACATGCACAACATCGTAGTCTCTCTGCCTCGCCGGATTCGTGCGGTTATCAAGGCCAGAGGCGCCGTCACACGTTATTGGTACATTCTGAGAGGGGTGACTAATTTTTTGTCCGGTGTGGTTATATATATATATATATATATATATATAAATGGACTTTCACCGAATTAAAACAAATCACTAATCAGTTAAAAGAATTCGCTCTATTATCATATTCACACACACACACACACACACACACACACACCTCTGTATATATTATGAAAATCAGGAAAAATGCCAAACGTATATTAATTTAAATGAAACGAAGCGTATATTAATTTAAAACAAATGAATTTTCTCCTTTTAAGAGAATCATTTATTATAAGAAATTAATTACTCAATGTAAGAAATTAATCATTAAACGCACGCGAAACACACGTATTTGCCCGAGGTCTTTTGAAAGGGGCTAGCGGTAGCGAAGGATTTTGGTACGAACTTGCTCTTCTAGCTTTCCGTGCCTTTGACTTGTAATTAAAAATGATTTTATTAAAGGCGTTGGTTATTTCTCTTGCAAACTTGTATGGCATCAGTTTCTTAGTTTATTGAAATGAATGAATAAAAATGGAAAGGTATATTATTATCATTATTATTGTGCATTTTCAAAATTAACACGCAGATTTTCGTCAGAGAAGATATGGGAAACAATTCAAAACACACGTTCGTCCTCCCTCATTCCCCCACCACTCATCTGTGATTGTATATATAATAAATTAATAAACAACTCGTGCACGCACGCACGCACACACACACACACACGCGCGCGCGCGCGCGCACGAGGAAAGGCAGAAACTAGGTCAATTCGAATCGTGTACCAAGAGGATTTTCTGCCCATAATTTTACCTTTCTTGAAGTCACATCAACCAAAAACTCTCCTGACTCCCTTTCTTAGCGAATTGTGAAAAATTACTAATAAATTGTAAGTAAAAATAAAAAACCGATTTTGGAAATCATACAATGTTTTGCATTGTATAAAAAAACATTGCAACTGCTTGGGAGGATGTTACTGCGAAGTGTATGAAAGGCATTTGGAAGAAGTGCCTAAAACGATCTGTGGGTAATTTCGAAGACTTCGATAAGTTTGAAAATGTCGATGAAATTAATAGAAAAATAGTGCTACTCGCCAATACCCTCAATTTAGAAGTAGATGTGCACAAGGCTATTTATTTTTCTCTTTAGTAATAATAACAACTAGCTCGAATTGTAACAACGGATAAAGTTTTCACTCCACCTTAGGCCCACAGTTTAATGTGGAAACCGAATGCTCTTTTAAAAATATAATTAGAGGAACTTTCACGAGTGAGTGGTTAATTATTCAATATAAGAAGTTAAGCAGTTTCACGAGGAAAGGATTTCTGTAAGTGTTTATAATTCGATTTTATACATATATATGGAGGGATGTAGTATCTCGTTTCGCCGAACTAAAACCAAAACACTCGATCGTATTCGCAAATCTACACACGCACACACACACACACACACACACACACACACACACACACATCCCGGAAACCAATGCATTTTTTCATCTCTCCGTGGAGCAGAACGAATCACACGTGCTCGCCTTGAGACCTTTTGAAAGGATTCTAGGTCAAATTATCTTCTCTGCCTCGGCATTTCCTTCACTGATTCTGTAATAATAGAACAACGGAAATGACTATTTTTAATCTTATGGAAACTGTAAATACAGCTAAGGCGAACAAAGAAATAATCATATCAATAAACTCTTCCTAAATACCAGTAAAACAAATTTCATGATTTTACTAATAAAAGAAATGTATATCTTGATGAATTTAATGTTAATGAAATCGTCATAAAGGAGTGTACTGTAACATAATTTACTGTTGAGATGATTGAGAGCGAAAGCTGAACCGTGTACCCTTTGCAATAAGCGAACGTGGTTGCGACTTGCAACGAATCGCTTTGAAATGAACGCCCTTCTAAAGGCGTCGAATCAACTGTTACCCTTAAATCTCCAAATCAATATGGTTTCCGTAATAATAGAACAACGGAAATGGCTACTTTAAATCTTATGGAAAAGTTATTTGCCCGATAGATATAATTTTGTATCATTAAATAAGGTTTGCTCCACTAAAACGCTTGTCAAACATGGTGCGCCACGGGGCTCAGTGCAGGATCCATTGTTATTTTATTATATATAAATGACCTTCCACGTTCATCTGATATACTGAACTTTATATTGTTTGCAGCTGATATATATATATATATATATATATATAGGGTAGTACAAATTACAGTAGTACTAATAATAATTAACTTCTTTTCGCCGAATTTGAATGATTTGGAGTTATAATTTCAATAAAGAACAGTTAAAATAAATCAGATGATTGAGCGCGAAAGCTGAACCGTGCACCCTTTGCATTTTAATGTTAATGAAATCGCCATAAAGGAGTGTACTGTAACAAAATTTCTTGGTGTAATGCTAGATAAGAATTTGCAATGGAGTGATCATGTAAATTATATCGCGAAAAAGATTTCAAGGAACGTTGCTATAATGATTTACAGCGTAGTAGGCTAGCCCTTAAGTCAAGCTAGGCTACGTTTTGACAATTTCCAGTTCCGAGAAAAAGATTCTCAAAGCCATTTCTCTTTGTGCATATATATTATTAAAAATGTTAATTGTTCTAAAGACTATTTATAAAAGAAATGGGATTTTGACACAACTTGCATAATTATGTATTCTACAACTTGCTTATTGTAATTTTAAATATGTTATGAACGTTATACGCGTCACTATTAAATGCCATTTATATTTTTTTTACTTTCGATTTGATTTTGGATTATGTGTTTCTGCTTTGTAATTTTAATTATTGAACCGTTTTAATTTGTACTTAGATTTAGATTTAGCTCTCCACGGTTATATATTTTTGTCATTTATACATTTTTAGCTTTTATTTAGGCAGGCATTGAAATGCGATAGAGTCCCACGAAACAGCGGATGCTGCCAAATTTAATAACTTTTTCTGCTCTACGTCATCGTCTTTATCCTAAATATAGTTTTAATACAGTTTTAGTACCTCTGTCATTCAATTATAATCTTATATGTTATAATGTTTCAGAACATTCATATGATCCCTTTCCAGATAGAATCCTTAGTCCAAACGTATTTGGTTTTAGAATTTATTAAATCTAAAAGATGTAGGAAAACAAGAGAATACAAAGGAGAATATGAATTCCTAACTGGTGCATTTACATGCTCAAATATATGTAATAATAAAATAATAATATCGTTAACAATAGGCCTATATACTGCATTCAGTACTATGGCACTGTCATCAAATGAATTTAGCCACAGCCTACTATAGGGGCCTACCTACCAAATCCCCACCAAAGCGTCTCAGAGTCTAGCATCATCTGCTTTTAAAATCACAAAGTGTATGGAACTACATTGCAAGCAAGTTAGAGGTCTTAGTGACAGAATGGTTATCTGCTACCATCAAAGTAGTCATATTTGCCTACAGTTAAACCGAGTCAGAGTAGATAGCTGTATTGATCTCAGTTTTGCATTTCTCATAATTAAATTGCTGACAATTAGAAAAAGAAAGAATTCATTAGTTTTAACCATAAACTAAATAAAATAAACATTTAATTTGGTTTTGTGCATATAGCTAGTTTAGTTTATAGATATAGACTAAATTTATTTCACATTAACTATTTGATAAAACATTTATACATAAATACAAGTTTAGAAGCTTTATTCAACTCCTAATTTATTTCTTAATTGGTCTGTATCAGGCCAAAAGCAGAAAATTCTCATTTTTAATAGAAAATATTGTTTCAGGCACTGTCTCTACAGTTTTCAAACCCAAGTGACATATTAGGTAAGAAGAGCAGGAGTTTGGAACAGACTTAATAAAAATAAGTTTAACCTTTCAGTCACAGTGGGAGCTTAATGTTTCATTAGAAATAATAATAATATATCGTACTAAAAGACAATTTTTCTACAAATGTTTCTACATGTTTAATATATACTGTATTTAGTTTGTTGTCAGGAAAGGAACCCAAAATGCTTGTAATATAAGTTACTCATTACTATAGCTTCTTCATGTTTTCCAAATGTAATGTAAGAGTAAAGTACATATACATATTGAGAGAATTGTCGGCCATACCATTTAAATTTTTACATTCAGGTAGCTATTATTATTATTATTATTATAGATTTTGGGCATGTGTGTGTGTGTGTGTGTGTGTGTATTTTTCACACATTAGGATCATCGTTCTTTACAATTTTCTAGTTCATGTAAACATTGTATGAAAACTATAAGTATATTTATTACTTTTGATATGTTCCACATACTCTTTTGTTTTAGACTTAAGGTTTTATCCAAAACAAAATGTTTGTTATTCTGTTAAAATGATTACAAAGTTAAATTTTCTCCAAAATTCAGCATGGTTAAGCAAACTTAAATAAAATTTTTAGCCAACATCTGATTAGTTCACTATATACGTACCTTAAATTTGTATTTGTGGCATCTAAAGTAATTAATTTTAAATTCATTACATTTTTCAAGAGCCTATGAATGACAATTTAAGGTACGTATATAGTGAACTAATCAGATGTTATGTAGACAATAAATAATTGTAGGTCTTGAATTTATGATAATTGTTGTAGGACTTTTATAGGTGTATGTCAGCAGCACAATTTAAATACCTTACCACTTTGCTACTATGTACTTATTTTTCAGGTTTGCACGAGTTGTTTATTCGTTTATTATATATACAATCACAGATGAGTGGTGGGGGAATGAGGGAGGACGAACGTGTGTTTTGAATTGTTTCCCATATCTTCTCTGACGAAAATCTGCGTGTTAATTTTGAAAATGCACAATAATAATGATAATAATAATATACCTTTCCATTTTAATTCATTCATTTCAATAAGCTAAGAAACTGATGCCATACAAGTTTGCAAGAGAAATAACCAACGCCTTTAATAAAATCATTTTTAATTACAAGTCAAAGGCACGGAAAGCTAGAAGAGCAAGTTCGTACCAAAATCCTTCGCTACCGCTAGCCCCTTTCAAAAGACCTCGGGCAAATACGTGTGTTTCGCGTGCGTTTAATGATTAATTTCTTACATTGAGTAATTAATTTCTTATAATAAATGATTCTCTTAAAAGGATAAAATTCATTTGTTTTAAATTAATATACGTTTAGTTTCATTTAAATTAATATACGTTTGGCATTTTTCCTGATTTTCATAATATATACAGAGGTGTGTGTGTGTGTGTGTGTGTGTGTGTGTGAATATGATAATAGAGCGAATTCTTTTAATTGCTTAGTGATTTGTTTTAATTCGGTGAAAGTCCATTTATATATATATATATATATATATATATATATAAATATATATATATATATAAGGTAAGTTGAAAGATTTGTGTGTGTATTTCGTCTGAGCTAATTTTGACGAATGTAGGTTCGCATCCTACCTTTTATTTCATTCCCGTCATCGAGTGTAAACTAGCTGTTGCGGTGGACGGTCCCCCATCCAACTACTACCCAGATCCAACGTCGCTTAACATCGTTGCTCGGCTGAGTTATGATAAAAAGAAAATTAATTATATTAAAAATATAGGTTATCATTGGCTTGTTCTTCTGTGTCTACAAGGAAACTAAATAAACTTAATTCTGAAATTCCTTTTCTTTTTCGTAAAATTGTTTTAATTCACTTTAAGGTGAAAAGCGCGTAATATTTTTTCTGTTTTTGAAACGCGTGAAAGGCTTACCAAAACAAAATATACACACACACACACACACACACATATATATATATATTATATATATATATATATATAGTGTGTGAGAGCTAGTTCTTATTATTACTAAAGAGCAAAATAAATAGCCTTGTGCACATCTTCCACTTCTAAATTGAGGGTATTGGCGGTGGATTTGAGTAAGGTGTTTGATGTAATAGACCATAATATTCTAGTTAATAAATTGTATTGTTACGGTTTTAGAGAGGCAATCAGTGATTGAATTAAAAGTTATTTGCCCGATAGATATAATTTGTATCAGTAAATAAAGCTTGCTCCACTAAAGCGCTTGCCAAACATGGTGTGCCACGGCGAAATTCAATTATATATATATATATATAAGGGGTTGACAATAGACACGATTATTATGATTCTTTCTATATATATACACCGGGTGGCCCAATAAAAATGGCACCAATTTTGAGAAGTGATATCTCAATAACCATTGCAGCTAGGGACTTAAAAAAACAACCAAATGAAAGATAATTCTTTTCTCTTTAAATACTTATTCTATGGCTTGATGGTTATAAGCCCATATAATGCCCAAAATTGGCTTCCAAAAAAAATATACAAAAAAAAGTTGCGCATTTATATTTATTCCTTGATCCTAATTTTAAATGAAATTTTTCTATTCCAGACCCCTCAAGATGGGATTGAGAGAATCTGATAAGAACATTATACAAGCACTACGTGAAGAAAAAGGATATTCATTAAACAGAATCCTTTACGAATTTCCAAATAGAAATTGGAAAAAAAGAACTGTGGCACATTTTTTACAAAAACTTAAAGAAACCGGCAGCAGTCAACGGCGTCCGGGAAGTGGTCGACCAAGAAGTATTAGAACGCCAGAAAACATTGAAAAAGTAAATGAAATGGTTTTAAGTCAAGAGGAACAACCGGGAACAAGTAAAAGTGAACGTGAAGTTGCGAAAGAAACCGGGATTTCACGTTCATCAGTACAGCGAATAATTCGCTGTACTGATGAACGTGAAATCCCGGTTTCTTTCGCAACTTCACGTTCACTTTTACTTGTTCCCGGTTGTTCCTCTTGACTTAAAACCATTTCATTTACTTTTTCAATGTTTTCTGGCGTTTCTAATAGTTTCTGGTCGACCACTTCCCAGACGCCGTTGACTGCTGCCGGTTTCTTTAAGTTTTTGTAAAAAATGCGCCACAGTTCTTTTTTCCAATTTCTATTTGGAAATTCGTAAAGGATTCTGTTTAATGAATATCCTTTTTCTTCACGTAGTGTTTGTATAATGTTCTTATCAGATTCTCTCAATCCCATCTTGAGGGGTCTGGAATAGAAAAATTTCATTTAAAATTAGGATCAAGGAATAAATATAAATGCGCAACTTTTTTTTTATATATTTTTTGTGGAAGCCAATTTCGGGCATTATATGGGCTTATAACCATCAAGCCATAGAATAAGTATTTAAAGAAAAAATTATCTTTCATTTGGTTGTTTTTTTAAGTCCCTAGCTGCAATGGTTATTGAGATATCACTTCTCAAATTTGGTGCCATTTTTTTTGGGCCACCCGATATATATATATATATATATTATATATATATAAACACACATGGGGGATTGGGGGCGGGGTAATACGATCATTATATCTATTGGAGAAAATATAAAGATGTCATTAGTCGTCCGACCCCGTTATAGCGGATTGTGTTTTGGCTAATTTCAACTTTAAATGAATCTTCCAATTGATTAACTATATAAACATATTGTGGTATTTTATATGGTTGAATCTTCCAATTGATTAACTACATAAATATATTGTGGTATTTTATATGGTTTGTGCACACGAGTGATTTATTAGTTTATTATAATATATATATATATATATATATATATATATATATATATATATATATATATATTATATCCACAGATGGGTGGGGGAATTTGGGGGAATGAGGGTCGTGTGTTTTGAACTGTATCGCATATATTCGTAAAGTTTCTTTTCGTTTCGTTATTCGTGACTTAAATATTTATAATAATAATTAAGTGTGTAAAAATTATTTATTTAATAAACAGAACTTAATTGGATTCATCTACCATCATATATTGTGATATTTTATATGGTTTGTGCACACGAGTGGTTCATTAGTTTATTATATACAAGTACAATTTAATAAATATTGCTATCTGGAATACATGGCGCTATCTGGCAACTCAGCAACTGCATACATGGCGCTATCTGGCAACTCAGCAACTGCATACATGGCGCTATCTGGCAACTCAGCAACTGCATACATGGCGCTATCTGGCAACTCAGCAACTGCATACATGGCGCTCTCTGGCAACTCAGCAACTGAATAGAGGCTTATAAAAGACCGAGAAGCTGATGACGGAATCATTCAAGCTCGGCTCCCAGCCGAGCAAGGACCTCTGGTCCTATCTCTTTCTGGCCCTTTGGGAAAACCCCTTAGAGGCCTCTTAGATTAGGTAAACGAAAATAGCTTGGGGGAGAACTCCGCCTCCAAGTTGCATGCCTTGCAATCAAAGGCAACTACTCTCTCTCTCTCTCTCTCCTTCAGGTGTACCCCTCCCCCCCTTGGCTCAGCCAACTGGCTGATTAGGAGCCTATAAAACAACGCCTACTCGGCTGAAGTCTTAATATGCACTTGGCTCCTGCCAGGTGAACACCTCTCCTCCTTTCTCTCCTTTCTGGCCCTTTGGGGGGAATAGCTTGGGGGAGAACTCCGCCTCCAACTTGCATGCCCCTTGCAACCCCGGTTGGCAACAAAGGCCAGTACTCTTTTTTTTTTTTATTTATTTATTTATTTTTTTTTTTGCAACACCCCCACCCCCTTTGCAACATTACGTAATCACTTGCAACATTCGTGCACTCTAACCTTTTGCGGCTATACTACTAAGGTCTGTTGCTTCCGCGTCCGATCCAGCGATTTGGAAAACGTCCATTTAGATAATCCTGAACAATTTTGGCATAGTGACAAGGAGCACCATCATTTGATAGACGACGGTACTAACAATCCTATCCCCGTCGTCTATCAACATGATGGTGCTCCTTGTCACTATGCCAAAATTGTTCAGGATTATCTAATGGACGTTTTCCAAATCGCTGGATCGGACGCGGAAGCAACAGACCTTGGCCAGCGAGATCACCAGATTTAACCCCTTTAGATTTCTTTGCAGGGGGCTTTATCAAATCGCACGTCTATCAGACGAAGATTACGAGTCTTGAAAACTTACGTACACGTATACGAACTGCTGCAGATAACATAACCCCGCAAATGCTCCAGAATGTGTTTAGAAATGCTGCGGAACGATTTGAGCTGTGCAGGGATACTGATGGGCGTCACGTCGAATCCTACTCTTAATTATTTAATAAATGTTACCACTTTATCATTTTATGATTGAATTCCATATAATTTCCAAGTGCTTCACAAAAATAGATCCTGACTTTATGTACACCCTGTATATATACCACTACATAATTATCATAAGCATCACTACCTTATCAAATCTCGTTGTGTGCTTACGTCCGGTACAAGGACACGAATTTTGGTTATCATTTCGTACCATTTTTGTTAATAATTAATATCGTATTCAATTATGGTTCGTGACATAAATATCGTGACATCGTTGGTAATCTTCCATTGAAATGATAAATAATTAATTGGCGAAGACAAAAAATTACTTCGCGTGTCCATTAAATATATTGTCTTATAAGGTTTTCTGTAGTAATAAATGAAAAACATTCCACTATGATCTCAAATTTAAATAAAAAATAATATACGAGTATATATACTGTACTGTATATATATATACACAGTATGTCCCACAAAAAAGTACACCCAACTTTAGATTGTGCTAACTCCTCCAAAAATTGAGATATTTTGGATCTGTTTGTTTGATTTAATATGGCAAATTATTCTTTGTTAACTTTCAAATTTATTCATGTTTAAACGAATTAGTGTTTAAGCATCTGCTTTTAACTGAAGGGTACAACAAAAACAACAAAATGGATTGCGCAAAATTGGTCAATGAAAAAATGTGTGTGCTATCGATGTAATAAAAAGACAAATACATAATAATAGATACTTTAACATAATTTTAATAAGATACAAAGCAGATTTTTCTTTATTCCTTATTACAAAAGTTATGCTTAGTTTCGTTTTCTTTCAACATGACCGCCATTCCTATCGATACAAATCTGGAGTCGAGCTCTCATCTTCCCCATCACTCTTTTGATAAGATCTGGATTGTCCTTTAACAAGTTGATTTCAGCTGTGATGCGAGTCCTCAAATCATCTAAATTGATAGGTTGTGATGCAAATACTCTATTTTTCAAATGACCCCATAAAAAGTAATCACACGGGATCAAGTCCACGGGATCAATCCAGATCTTATCAAAAGAGTGATGGGGAAGATGAGAGCTCGACTCCAGATTTGTATCGATAGGAATGGCGGTCATGTTGAAAGATAACGAAACTAAGCATAACTTTTGTAAGTAATAAGGAATAAAGAAAAATCTGCTTTGTATCTTATTAAAATTATGTTAAAGTATCTATTATTATGTATTTGTCTTTTCATTACATCGATAGCACACATTTTTTCATTGACCAATTTTGCGCAATCCATTTTGTTGTACCCTACAGTTAAAAGCAGATGCTTAAACACTAATTCGTTTAAACATGAATAAATTTGAACGTTAACAAAGAATAATTTGCTATATTAAATCAAACAAACAGATCCAAAATATCTTAATTTTTGGAGGAGTTAGTACAATCTAAAGTTGGGTGTACTTTTTTGTGGGACATACTGTATATATATATATATATATATTAGTGATGTAGGTCACATCCGCATCCGTGGAACATCCGCACATTTTCTCGCATCCGCATCCGCACCCGCATCCGCACTTTGGACTGCGGATGTCGTGCGGATGTGGACCGTTGAGATAAAATGTCATTAATAACCGGAAATTATCAAATTCTACTATATTAATAGAACTAGTTCATTGTGCGCAAAAGTGATGCAAGCGACAAGACGAGAGGCTGTTCTTGTATGAAGTTACTCTCTTGCAACCTACTTAGATCCACGTTACAAAGCTAAGTTATTTTCACCTAGTACATTAGAACGAGTTAAATCATCACTTGGCAAAGCAGTTGAAGAGCTTCAATCTCTTGAATCTGTCGCTTCGCCACCCACCAAAAGAATAAAAGTTTCAGTGACAGAACCAACACCTTCAACAAGCAAATCTATCACAGAATCTGTCTCTCAGTTTCTTGAGTCAAGCAGCAATGACGAGACCTACGCGATGTCAAAAGATGTAGTAAAAATGATCGAGAGCTATCACCAAGAAAAACGCCTGGCTGCATGTGACAATCCTATTAGTTGGTGGAAAAATACGCAGAATATCTATCCATACTTGAGTAAACTTGCAAGGAAACATTAGCCTGTCCTCCAACAAACGTACCAAGCGAGAGATTATTTAGCAGTGCTGGATTAATATATGATGAAAAGAGAAACAGACTGGCAGCAGAAAAGGCAGAAAAATTAATGTTCCTTAAGCATAACCTTCCTATAATTAAGTTTGAACATTAAACGATGAACATCTTAGTTTACTTTATTTTAATTACTCATTTATAAATATGCCTAATAAAACTTTAAACTTAATATAAATAGTTAGCAAGCTAATTAAAGATCTCTTTCTATAAGGGTGGAGGAGGTTGGGGAAAGAGGTCGGTGGGGTGCATTTGAGTTGGGTTCACGTCCCGCATCCTGGTAACACAATTATGGTTTCTAATTGTGGCTGAAACTCAACAAAATATAAGGAATTTATTTGCAGACGAATTCACTAATTGATTCTATATTAGTTAGATGCTTGATATTATTTTATATGTTCAGAGAAAAGTACAGCAATTATTGTACAATTAATCAATTATACTACATTATAGCTACAGCTCTCTCTATATAATAACTTATTATATACGTTAAACACAACAAATCTCGAATATATCCTAAAAAATAACGAAAATGTAGACATCCGCATCCGCATCCGCGGATGTTGAAATCAAACATCCTCATCCGCATCCGCATCCGCGGATATATATATATATATGGGCCTATATACCTATATATATTATACCCGAGATACACAGTCATTCATATAACCACACTGTTGCTCTACACAAACTAGAGCAAAAATTGATAATGCGCGCGAGTTCAAAACTTCCTTACCGTACGACGGAGCTAGATATTGTTTACACATTTAAATTAAATACATTTTCTTTTTAAGTTGCAAGTGTGAAAGGGCAAATCTCTCAAACTTGTGTCGAGAGCATCGATTTGAAAGGCGATTCAACAGTTTGGTGTTAGTTACATCACGCTTAAAAAATAGTTAGAAGGTGTGATTAATAATAATTAACGCTTGTCCGTCAAATATGACGGACAATATACTGTCATAATACTAATACTACTACTAATAATAATAATAATTATTGTTATAATGATAATGATAAATAATCAGTGACACGGGCCAGAAATGGTGCAGCGCTCAGGCCAGACGAACGGGGCACTCCTATTGTGTTAACTCCTTAATTATTATTTACCAGGATGATGACTGAATACCTTTTTCGTGGGCCCAAAGGAGGTAGAGAGCTTTTGTCTTCCGTCCTGCGAGAAAACATCGGAATCTATTGTCACTTCTTTTAGGAGGCTTGCTGGCTTCCTGGCTGGTTGGTAAGCCTCAGGCTTCGCATCACCAAAACTGCAAAGAGAGTTTGCCCTTAACAACTGCTCGGGTCTGGTTGGGCCACGGACATCTGTCCTCTTCTGCTCACGCTTTCGTTTCTCTTTCCCTTTATATATATATATATATATATATATATATATATATATATATATATATATATAATATATATATATATTATATATATACATATATATATATATATATATATATATATATAACCTTGATCATTAACAAGATCTGATTGTACATCGGTGGATTCACCACAGTGTCATGTACTTATAAACCGCAGATTAAGTTAATAGAAGGGTCGGGTTGGTGTAGGTCACCCCCGCTGGCTCAAAGCTGTGGTATTTTGATAAAGACACAGGTTCGAAACCCGCTGTCGACCCAATTAGTTAAACGCATACTTTATATTTATTCTCTATAATAATAGGGTAGGACAGTAATGTGCGGTTATGCTTTACTTTATATATATATATATATATATATATATATATACGAGAGAGAGAAAGAGAAAGAGAGAGAGAGGCATAGCTCTTAATAAAGGCTTTGTTATTATAACCTGTTAGCGCAAAGGAGTCTTTCCGAACACCGAATAAAATTGTTTGGCAATACCTGCAATAAACTGATTCGAGTATGTATACACTCTGCCGTTTATATATACAGGGTGTCCCATAAGTCCGGCATCATAGGAAAAATAATAAAAAAAGGCAAAACAAAAGCTTTTATTTACAAAACGTGCTCAATATGTCCACCATTGTTTTCAATACACAAATTCAGACGTGATACCCAGTCAGCAAGCACACGGTGAATGATGTCAGGATAATGGTGTTATATGCCCCAATAATGCACTGCCGCAAATGTTCAACACTCCTAATTTTCTCTGCGTATACCAGCGTTTTCAAGTGGCCCCAGAGATAAAAATCTAGTGCGTTAGATCCGGGCTTCTAGCTGGCCATTCCACAGGCTCTCGACGTCCTATCCAATGGCCAGGGAATTGTTGGTACGGGTATTCCCTTACTTGGGTGCTGTAATGTGCAGGAGCGCCGTCTTGCTGGAACCATGTTGGGAAATTTCCTCCTTCGTTCAAGACACTGGGAAATGCTTCTTCCTTGAGCATACGTATAGGTGCCTCCAGTGACATGTTCATCGAAAAAGAGGGTGCCTATGATGCGATCCTTCCAAATGCCACACCATACCATCACCCGAGATGCACCTTGTTCCTTTGAAGAGGTATACCGGTGAGGGTTGTTTTGAGACCAGTAGCGGGTGTTCTGTTGATTTACCTCACCATTCCCATAAAAAACAGCCTCGTCACTGAACAGAATGGTGGACGGGAAATTGGCATCCCGAGCATAAGAAAAATATGAATTTCTCCTATGATGCCGGACTTACGGGACACCCTGTGTATATATATATATATACAGTGCTCGAAGTGGACGGCAACGCGGGGGTGTGCACACCCCCACTTCTCTCAAGTGGTCAGGCACACCCTTACTTCTTGCTGAAAGAAATGCAGGGAAACATGCACCCCACTTCTTGAATTAGTGGGGTACGAAAGCGCGCGAAATCTATACATGCCGGAACCAATCAACATCCAATACGTAGTTCTACGGCAACCAATCAGAACGGTCTTTGTAAATTCACCTTCTTTGTTTAAGCATTTTGAAAATGCTGAAAATGACATAAGAAGAATTCAGTAGAAAGAGTCCAATATTGAGGTCTTAAAGAACGATTAACTGATGCTTCTTTTGTGATAAATATGGGCTTGATGTTAGATGCACTGACCGAATTGGAAGATTTGTCACTTGAACTACAGCAACGGTCAACTACATTAGTAAGAGCCCATAAATTACTTGACCAAAAATATAGAGTATTTCTATCAATGATCAGTAATACAGGACAGTATGCAACCATTGCTCAGGATGCTGCAAAAACACTGACTTTCTGTGGTGTAAATTTGCACTCTCCAAATAGAGTGAAAGCCATTGATCATGAGACATTTTTTAAGTCCTTCGTCGATAAATTTGCTACGCGAATGTTTACTTCTGTAGCTTCCCGCCTTACAGATGCTAGCAGATACGATGATAAATATAAAGAATTAATAAAACACTTAGAAGTTTTAGATCGTGTGAAGTGGCCTATGGATGAAGATATTTGCTTTGGTGACAAAGGCATTCGTTTCTCGAGTGATGAGTTTTGAGTGCCATCAAAAGATTCTGCGCAAGGATTTAGAGAATATATTCAAAATAAAGGAAAAGATGCACCGCCTAGACTAAAATCATTACTAGCGGCAATAAATTCAGTAATTATTTCAACGAGCGAATGTGAACGCTCATTCAGCCACATGACTCTCACTATTACATCAGCAAGAAATTGTATAAAAATTGATGCAGCATCCAAATTTCGTTTCCTTAAGATTGCAGGACCACCACAACTTCTCTTCGAACCAGAAGACTATGCGAGAAAATGGAATGCAAAAGGAAAACGGGATGCGGATTATACAGCTTGCCAAGCTAGAAAACCTGAAGCAGTAATTCCTACTGGATATGAATCTCTTTTTAAATTATTTTAATGTAGCATATTTTTTTTTATTTAAAAAATATTATTGAATAAATTTGCATTTGAATTACCTATTTTTATATTCTATGCCATAAACAAAATTTTTTTCATATAAATATCTTGATGTAATCAATTATATGCAATTAAATAGAGATTTATAAATGCATTTTTATGTCTCTTTACACGAATAAAAAAAGTTAGCCGTATGTTAACTTATTTTGCAACATATAATTGACAAAACTAATGGCTAATTTTTAAAATTTAATACAATTTTGTATGCTTGAAAAATAAATTGAACTAAACTTAAGTTATCGTGTTAGAATGCCTTTTTAAAATTGTATTGTTCTTAAAATATGAGGGCAACGCTAACCAAAATTTTTGAAAGACCACACCCTTGCTTTAAAATTTCCACTTCGAGCACTGTGTGTGTGTGTGTATATATATATATATATATATATATATATATATATATATATATAAAGATAATAACTAAAACGTAGAAAATACAGACAAAGAATAATGATAATGCCAAAATTAAGAACTTTGAAAATAATAAAGGAAGCAGAAGCGTAGAAAATATTGTATGTAAATACTACGCGAAAGGAAACTGCGGATATCAGGATGGGCAAGGCATATATGTGTCACAACCATGCGACCGACCATTTCTACGGTTGAGCCGTATCCATGTTTGTGCCATTAGAAGTTCGCTGTGAGAAGCGAATGTCCCTTAATTTCTCTGATTCGTCTCCCCTAATTTCTCCCAATAATGACTTATACTGTACATACAAAGTAAATAACTATGACGTCATAAAGTAACTTAACTTCCTTCACGATTTCCATACCTTGGATACTGAATCACGTGTTTAGTATGTGGATATCTTTCGTATTCAATGTATGGTAAATTCTTTAATAATAATGTGGAAAAGGGTTTCCACAGAAAAAGTAAGTTTCTGTTAAAAGTTAAAAAAATATAATTCTGTTTGTATCAATTAAAGTATTAATCCTTTAAAAGATATTATTCTGTTCATATGAATTATATTAATCCGTTAAATTCTTAATGTTTGTATAGATTGCCTCGATGCCCCAGTGGACCATCTGGCCTCTCTCTCTAACCCTAACGAAAACAGTATTGTCACGTCTATAATCTTGAACAGATATTCCTAAATTCTAAATGTTCTTTTCGGCTAAAATAAATCACAAAGAAGTTAAGTGTAAAACTACGATTATATATATTCTCTTGCTAATATCGAATTATATAAATTCTTTTGCTAATATCATTATTAGAGTAGGAATTTTGCAAAGTTTAATAATCTTTTGTAAAACGTGGCACCATGGGAATTTCTGCAGGACAAAAGGAAACTCCTTGAGAAAGCCCCGCTCTCGGCATTCGGGAGGCAGTCAGTTTTCCGCCTTTGGGCCAGCCGGTGGGGCTGGGACCCTGAGTCTTTTTTTAAGTAAGCAATTGTCCGTTAATCACTCTCTAAACAAAGTGTAGTGAAAGGATTTGATTTTTTTCAATTACTCGGTATTGTAAAAGAAATACATTAATAGTTTAAAAAAGTGATTTTTCCCCCTTGTGAAAAAAAATAAAGGACTGACAAAAAGGGAAAACTTGTGATTTATACCCTTCCGAGAGAGGCACTCTATTCTCTCAACGCGGTGTCACATTATGTTACTCGGATGTTCTACGGCTAAGGCCGAGCTTAACCAACAAGGACCACCTTCGTTGGATTGTCCAAAGTGCATTCATCCTAAAAGTCGCCAGCGGGCTATGGCCCGCGAACCCGCGCGACATATGCACATCCCACATTATGCAAAACGCATTACACAAGTGGATACTGCAAATTTGATAAGAAATGCATGTTCCACCATCTTCCGGTCTGCAACACTTATGAAAGATATGGGAGATGCAAATACGAAAAAAAATGCCGATACCACCACCCTCAAAGGAACGCAACGAGGGAACAAAAAAAACGAACATCAAAGAAGAGTGCCAATTTTTTAGACGCAGCCAACACATTTCAGCTGCTAAATACTATTCAGCAATTACAAAACCAGCTGACAAATATAAATATAGGAATCCGAGAGCCGGACAGAAGGTACGAACAAAGGCACTTCATGCGTTATCGGGACAACAGGTACCGACAAAGATAAAAGAGGTAAGTTCTCGGAGGACCACAAGGCAACGAAACCGGCACCCCATTGGAAAACAAATCGGAGCCACCTGTATGCGAAAAAGAAAGAAAAAATAAAAATAATCCTAGCCAACATACAGGGCCTTAAATCAAACCATTCCGCGAACAAAGTTGTATATCTGAAAGGACTCGTGCAAGAAACCAGAGCAGACTTTGCTTGCCTCATGGAAACTCATCTAAAGGACTGCCACGCGAACTGTGAAAATTGTGAGTCCTGTATTGATAAAAAGGAAATACAAATTGACAACTATAACATCCTCCGAGCCGACAGAACAGTGAGACGTAAAGGAGGATGTGCTATTTACACACGCGAAAGGCACATAGCGGAAATGGCTATAAGTACCTCAAACAACTACGTAGAATGTGTAGCAGCAAAAATTTAAAAATTCAATATGGTACTAATTGTAATGTACAGACCCCCAAACACGCCAACCTCTAAATTTTCAGATTCCATTACAGATGTAAGAAACTTGGCAAAAGATTTACACTCTCCAACCCCAAATATTTCTCTCTGTGGTGATTTTAATTTCCCATTCATGAAATATAAAAGGATAGGAAAAAATATATGTATACACCAGGACAATGGGGGCACACGAGAAGACCAGGAGCAGGTAAAAATGCTACTAGCTCTAGCTGATGAATTTATGTTAACGCAAGAAATAACAGAAAACACAAGAAAAAACAACTGCCTAGATTTGGTATTCATAAACAACAGTAATCTAATTGATAATGTAGAAATATCCCCAACTATGATATCGGACCACAACATCATTGAAATAACTAATATAAAGGCAACAGGAAAGGAAAGAACACGCACAACAGAAAGAAGCAAGTTCGAAATTTTTAATTTTCACTCCAAAGCTA
Organism: Bathynomus jamesi; assembly: GCA_023014485.1. NCBI lineage: Eukaryota > Metazoa > Arthropoda > Malacostraca > Isopoda > Cirolanidae > Bathynomus > Bathynomus jamesi. The sequence goes on along the minus strand of JAJOZX010005251.1, from coordinate 261,208 downwards.
TAAACTGGGAAGATGTGACATCCAGCATGGAAGTAATAGATTGGAAAACCATTTTCGAGGCCAAGACAACGGAGGAGATGCTAATGACGTTAGAGGAGAAGACGTTAGAAATTGTGGAAAAACATGTCCCAAAGATACAACAAAGAGGAAAGAGAAGCAGGTTCTAAAGACAAAAGAGGGCATTGTTCCGAAAGAGAAAAAGAGTGACTGCAAAATTAAGTAATTGTAAAGATAACAACAACAGAAAAATATTAAATGATAAACTACAAAGTATCGATGTCGTCATACAGGAACTAATCGAGAAGCATACAGAAAAAGATGACGCTATAGAAGCGATAAAGGCTAACTCAAAGTACTTCTATAATTTCGCAAGAAGAAAGTCGAAAACCCATCCGACTATCGGACCTTTAAAAAATGAGAACAGTAATTTATCTGATGATCTAACAGAAGTATCTGAAATATTAAGAGCTCAGTACGAATCATCTTTCAGTATCCCAAAAACTGACAAATTGATATGCGATAGAAACGCGTTCTTTGAAGAAGAACCACAAGGGGAAAGTATAACGGATTCGACTTTACGACGGATGATATTACACAGCCATAGGGAAACTAAAAACACACTCAGCGGTAGGACCGGATAAATGGAATGCCACACTGATCAAAAACTGCAAGAATGCAATCACTGAGCCCCTATACTGGATATGGAGACGATCACTAGACACGGGAGAAATACCGGGCATCCTGAAGAGCGCGAACATAGTCCCAATATATAAAGGAGGAGATCGATCCGAGGCCAAAAACTATAGGCCAGTATCGCTTAAATCCCATCTCACTAAAATATTTGAAAGAATAGTTAGACAGAAAATCTATGACTTTTTGGAAACTCAGAAAAAATTCAATGATAACCAACACGGGTTTCGGTCAGGCAGATCATGCCTATCACAACTAATGGAACACTACAACAACATTACTGGTTCACTTGAAAGTAATGAAAACTATGATGTACTATACACAGACTTTGCTAAAGCGTTCGACAAGTGTGACCACGGAATCATAATACATAAACTGAAATACAGTATATGTGAATAACAGGAAAAATAGGGAAATGGATATATAATTTCCTTAGTGAGCGGCGGCAAGTCGTTACAGTACAAGGAGTATCTTCATCAGAATCAGAGGTACTCAGCTCGGTACCACAAGGAACAATATTAGCTCCACTACTCTTCATAATCATGCTAACTGACATAGATGAGGACATTAACAGAGACAGCACAGTAACATCCTTTGCGGATGACACAAAGATTAGTAGAAAAATAAGAAACCCAGAAGACATAGGATCTCTACAAACCGACATACCAGTGATGTAGTCGAGACCACCAAGTCCAAGACTATGACCGAGACCTGATCCTGTGAGACCAAGATCGAGACCGAGATTAAAGGTTCGAGGTCGAGACCCTTAAAATTCGAGACCGAGATCGAGACCAAGCTCATGCCATTTCAATTTGTTTTAGACTACTATGGAAATTAGACTATGTTAAGTATATTAATAAACTAATAACTACTTTCTCAGATGCAAAAAGTGTAGCCTATAAATTAACAAATGAATATATATATATATATATATATACATACTTTTTATTTATTTATTTACTTCTTTTATATCTGTTACAGAAGGTTTAATGAACGTACCCACTACCCAGTTTGACTTGTGCATTTATTTAAAGCATGATAGGTGCTCATTACACTTAAGGAACATCAGCATGCTCAGAAGATCTGCTGAAGTTCGACTTCTGTGGGGCCTCATTATTATGCCTCCATGGCTAAATACACGCTCAATTGGAGCACTAGAGGCAGGCACTGTTAAAACAGTCATGGCAATATTGGCCAGTGATGAGAATTTATCCCTTTTCTGGTGCCAAAACTTTATTGGAGAGCAGTTGTCTAAAATATGAGATTCATCGATCTCTAAGAGGTACCGCCGCAACTGTTCCCTGCGGTTCAAAATCTTCCCAGTTTCAACGTTCTTCTGCTTGGACCGATAGCTTTGATATTGTTGAGTTATTCTATGCTTTATTGAATTTATCGGTACTGTTTTCTTTATGCTGTATTTCTTGCATTATTTTTGTGTGAAGCATTTTATTTTTTTAAATACATATTGGATGGGAGGATAGTCGTTTTTATCACGCCACAGAGGTTGACACGCCGTTTGGCAACACTAAGTGGCCTTATAATATACTTACAGTATATATATAATGTATAATTCTCTACTTAGTGTTTCCATTTTCAATAAAATTAATCTGATGGGGGCGGGGGGGGACAAATTTTTTTGTAGTGCTAACCTAAAAAAATCCAGACCCACACCCCCCTGCAAGACAAACGTGGCAACTCAAAACAGGGTGACTGATTAGTGAATACCTAGAGTCCCTTACTTTTACAAACTTTCATAAACATTCTGAATTGTGTCTGTTCAACCAACCCACCATCATGAGTATGCCAATAACATGTATTTTTCATTACGGTCTCGAGAGGTCTCGAAAGGTCTCGGGGAGAAAAACCGAGACCGCGTATGTCGAGACCGAGATCGAGACCGAGATTTAAATATCGGAGACAGAGATCGAGATTGAGATCTGCAAATTGGATCGGTCTCGAGACCGAGACCGATCTCGAGACCTACATCACTGCGACATACACAGAATCTACAAGTGGACGGAAGACAACAATATGAAGTTTAACACCGAGAAATTTCAGCTATTACGGTACGGAAAAAGAGAAGACCTAAAATCCATGGAATATTATACCCCAAATGGACAGGAAATTCAGAGAAACTCCAGAGCAAAAGATTTAGGGGTTGTAATGACAGATGATGCGAAATTTGAAACACAAAATAAGATAGCAGTAAACAGGTCAAAGAGAATAACGGGTCAGATATTGAGAACCTTTAAACGAAGGGATAGGAATGTAATGATTCCTTTACTGAAAACCCTGATCATACTCAAATTGGAATATTGCTCGGTCCTAACATCCCATATAAAAAAGAAAACATTAGACAACTGGAAGGGATCCAAAGAAGCTTCACAGCCAAGATCAATGGGTGCAAAGAACTAAATTACTGGGAAAGGTTACGAGAACTAGACCTATATTCACTGGAAAGGAGAAGAGAGAGATACACCATTATTTACACTTGGAAAATAATGGAGAAACTAGTCCCTAATCTTACTCTGAATCCTATAACTCCCCAAACAACGGTGGAAAGTAGAAGCGGTAGACCGTGTCGTATTCCCAAATTGAAGGCGAGACAGGGAACATCCTTAACCTGAAAGAAAATAGTTTTGTAGTGAGAGGACCAAAACTGTTTAATCAGTTGCCCAAAGACCTAAGAAACACGAAGGGAGTTGCAGTGGACATCTTCAAAAGAAGACTAGACGCCTGGCTCAGAACAGTCCACGATGAGCCGGGCGTACCTGGCTATGTGAGGTGGAGAGCGCAAGAATTCAACTCACTACTTCACCAGGCCAACTCGAGGGGAGGGGCGACAAGCTTGACCTTCGCGAAATGAGAAATCATCGCGCGAAACCTTTGTAAGGTTGTAAGGTATATATATATATATATATATATATATATATAAGTGGTAACACGTTTTGCTTGAAATCTCAATCTTTAAAAGTTAAAATAAAGTGAAATATCGCATATTGTAAAGTATGTAAAAATTCAATATTTGAGAAGTTGTTGGATGGCTATAAAGTGACAACAGTAGTTTTTTAAGTCGTAAAGTTTTGGCGTTTATCTCTCTCTCTCTCTCTCTCTCTCTCTCTCTCTCTCTCTCTCTCTCTCTCTCTCTCTCTCTCTCTCTCTCTCTCATAAAAATAGTTCCACTCGATTTAACAAATTACTCATTTGAAATAGTGTTCAGGAATTTTGTTCTCTTTCCCCGTGTCCTATAGAGTTATCCCTGTCGGGAAGAATAAATAATAATAATGATAATGATAATAATAATAATAATAATAATAACAATTGGAAATTTAAAGGCCATAAAATTCGTCTGAGGAAAATCAAAGCGAAAGAAAGCCAAATAAAGCACCCAAAATTGAATTAGGTTTGGTATAAATTTCAAATCTTGGCACATAAGTGGAAAAATCTATAATAACAGTGGCAAAATTCGATAGATATTTGTCATACGCTTAATATGTACCCTTAACAACCTCATTCAACCATTTTGGGTGGTGTTATAGAACGATTTGAAATCTTTAGAAACTGCACTGACTTCATTACATTACGTATAGAAAACATGAAGTCACTCGGACCTAACGAGGTTATTCGGGTCATATACGATCTGGAGTTACATTTTATAGTGATATTTTACAAAATATTAATTTCGAGTCAGCTAAGTAACCTTAAACTATTTAGGAACTACCAAAAGAATCTACATAACATTATTTACACTATTTACAAATTGTCTCATCTACGAAAGCGTCCAATTTTTTCATAAAACTAACCAAGGAGCAATTACCGGGTGTGGGTGTGTATAAAGTAACGCGAGTGAAGCGACAAATACGATTTGAATTATTATTATATTTACTTGATAGTAAAGTTTATAAGAGGTGTTGAAAATGTTTTACGAGTTAAAAAACAAGTTAAAACTAGTTTAAACCAGTTCAAATCGAATTTGTCTCTTCACTCGCGTTACTTTATACACACCCTGTACTTAACATTTCATTTGCCTTGTTTCAAGTCTAACCAGTTTCCCTGCATCTCATAACTAGGCTGACCATACGTACCGTTTTGAATGGGACAGTACTACGTCTACCTAAATTTTTGTATGGGTTCTGTCACTGAAGAATAATTGTAAGCTCAATATGTTTATGTACTTACTTTTTCATGAATACAGAATATTACATAACCCCGTCCCTTTTTTGCCATCCCAATGTCCCGTTTTTGTCTCAAGGAAATATGGTCAGCCTACTCAGTACTCAAAACTAAAGTTTGCATTATTTCTGCCAAAACTGAGGACTTTGCATTTTTGAACAATAAACTCCATCTGCCATTTACTAGCACAGGCAACTAATCTAACTTTTTGCAGTTATAAGAATTTTCTATATTTGTAATTGGAGCAACTACTTTTGTATTACCTGCAAATTTAGATATTCTACTCCCTAATCCCTTTTCTAAATCATTCAGATATACAATAAAAAGTAATGGACCTAACACTGATCCCTGTGGTACTCCACCTTTTCGTTTCTTGCCACCCTGATTCATGATCAAGTATTTGTGGTGGTTCCCTATATATACCCCCGCAAGGGGGTTCTAAGCTCGTGCTCTTGAGTGCTCTTTGTGCTCGTTTGTACGTGCTTGTTCCTAGAGGTTTCACGTGCGCCATCACGGCCCTAGCACCCAAGGATGATGGGGCTCGACCCTGCAGTCCTTGTCATCCTTGGTCTTTTTCCACTTCGATTGTCCCCTCCACCCTTTCTTTTTCCTCTGTCTTTCCTCTCACTTTTTCTTTGTTTTTCCGCCGAGATATGCCCTTTTAAATAGAGGCGAATCGGTTCTTCCCGAACTTAAAATATATATATATATATATATAGGGTGTTTCAGAAGTCGTACACTATAAGCTTTATTCAGATTTACGAGGTTTACAAGTCGAAATGGTTTATAAGTGATGTTTAATTACAATATATGTTCGATAATGTTCGAATAATAAAATGAATAGTATGTACAATTAATCAAAAAGCTATCTTAAAATAATTAAATTGAATGAAGCTATATTAGCCAATGGTGCGCGACTTCTGAGACACCATTGGCTAATGTAGCTTCATTCAATTTAATTATTTTAGGATAGCCTTTTTATTAATTGTACATACTATTAATTTTATTACTCGAACATTATCGAACATATATTGTAATTAAACATCACTTATAAACCATTTCGACTCATAAACCTCATAAATGTGAATAAAGCCTATGGTGCGCAACTTCTGAGACACCCTATATATATGGAACAAGGAAATCTGGGAAAATTAAATCCACTATGGTCCGAATAAGTAATGGTAAATGAATAACAAATACTATAGTTTTTCTTTTTCATGATGAAAGCCCAACGTGGGGAACGGGTGACTCGCAAAGAGGCCCCAAAATATAGCTTTCCTCACCAGCTATCTTACATACTCATAAAAATATACAGATGTTTTAAATTGAAAGTATTGTGATTATTATAAATTGTAAACTCAGGAATTCAAAAGAATTCTGAAATAAATAAAGAAATATTGAATTGGTATTCAAGTAAAATAAATATAAAAGTGTTACCCCTTAATAAAATTTAAATTCATTGTAAAATAAGAACTAATTAATTTACAAAAAGAACTCTCTACTATTTTTTAATTTGAATGCGTTTGGAAATTTTAATATAACTGCATTTTCTCTTGCTATAATTCTTAACCAGTTACACTTCAAGCGGTTCACCTTATCCTGAAACAAAAAATGCACATTCACACCCGTGAAATTTCCTTCGGGAAGTCAAAAAGAAAAAAATGGTGTCAATAATCCAGTAGGGTCGAAGCACCTTAAGCAGAAGAACACTCAAACTTAAAGAAATTAAGTAATTTTAAAGTGGATCTCCATATTCTATTAAATGCGAGGTTGTTTTGTGTTAAGGTCTATACTCCATATATAATATGAAATTTAAAAACCATCATGATTTTCACGTACGTTGTCACTAACCTTAAAAAATCCGTTGCTTCCAATGTAGCACCGTATATTTTCCTGATTCAAATTTTGTAGTCATATACTGTATTTCATTAATTAAATTTATTGGTGAACTTCTAATAACTTGGCACCTACCCAAACTTGGGAATATTGCTGCATATTTTGGCTACTTTATCTATCACGACTGCGACAAGCGACCGCTCATTCAGTTGCCTAAGGGACCATTCAAAAATTATGTAATGCTTTTTTCCACCAAAATTTATAACCCCCAAACCCCCATAACACTCTATTACACCTATCCAACCACCACCTAAAAAATTATGTACATCAGCACTAAACCCCGCCCCCTCACATTGCCCTATAACATACAAACAAATAAAACATCTTTATTGCGGATCATTCACAATCCATAGCCACTTAACCTAACATACAAGTACGATCTTACAAAAATAAGGCTAACATAGCCACTTAACCTAGCATACTGGCATATTGTTTGATTAATTATCTGACAATTTTATGTATATTGTTATTACAGGAGACCTCTTATAACACTTATTATAACATAGCCACTTACTATAACACTTATTATAACACAACTTAATATGCATATATAATATTTGCTACATTACAAAAATAAGGTATTGTAAACCAGCAGTTGTCTGAACCAAGACTGCCATATAGGTGAGAGGTACACAGTATCTGAAGACAGGACATTGTACAGTGTACACTAACACATTAAAGCTGTTTTGGACCCTAGTAATGAAATTATATATATTCTTCCGGATTAACATTTGGCTGGTAGGTAGGTTACGCGTAGTAAACATAAAACTGGCACTGCACCATTTGGCTCCCTACATAGCATATGAAAAATATTATTATAAGCAACAGAGTTTATTCATAGCAGTTTTTGTATAGTTCCACTACAGATGGGATGTATACAATGCAGTACAGTAAGTTCTAAACAGATAAATTTTAATTGATTCTGAACACATACCAAATTTCCTTACTAGCGTGTTACCCTGTATATACAGCTTTTTACGTTGCCTCTCAATATCAAGTTCATCTCGCAGCTCGTGAGTAATTACATGACCTAAGTATTTACATATGTCTTTGACAGGTATAATCTACCCATTCATTTCAAAAGACAGACATGATACATTAGGGTGTGTCAATTTGGGAGGTGAAAATTAATTTTTGCCAATTCCTTCACTGAGGGGTTTTAAAAATATGTTTTTGGATGTGAAGAATTCAAATCTGCTATTATTTTTGTGATTTCTCAACACTTAGCTTGGTAAATCTACGTTTGATTAAAAAGCACATAAATTGCTCTCGGAAAACAACATTTATTAATTTTAGCTTCTCAAAATGTCAGGTAATGCTATAAAAATTTTAGTTTCTCTGCATAAAACATATCCTAGTAATCATAAAACATATCCTTGTAATCATAAAACAACATTAGAAAGTAATGACATCAGTAAAAAAAATATTTAAACAACAAGTTTCATCAAGTCTTGCTTTGATTCGTTCTTGGACATCAGCCGCCGACTTGCTTCTTGGCCTCTGATATAGCCCTCACGTTTCTTATGTGTATACACCCTGCCTGCTGCCTCTGTGACTTGTTTCACACACCTCTCTATTGACTGAGCATGACAGGGCCACTGTCAGGGCCGGATTAAGACCTTTAGGGGCCCTAAGCACTTAAAAGATTTTGGTGCCCCATATATATGTAATTCAAAATATAAACAAAAATAAACCATAAAATAAAATTTTATTTTTTGAAATGAAACAAAACTTACAGTAAGATGGAAAATAATGTTTATTTTTGTATACTTCCACTTCATTTATATTTGAAAAGTTTTCTCCTACTTTTTTTAATTGCAAAGTCTTTGATCAGATCCTCAAAACTAATCTTACGTAACACATCTGCTTCTATACTTAGTAGAGATAAGGCATCCAGCCTGCCTTGTTGCATAGTTGTTCTGTTGGTATTTTTAATATACTTCAACTGAGAAAATGAACGCTCAGCTGAGCAATTTGTGACCATTAATGTTAAAAATATACGAAAGGCAATTTCTACATTTGGGAAGGCACACTCAATATTGTCTTCTACAATTATTTTATAAAGTTCAGCATGACTGAATCTTGTTTTTACATTTTTTTTTGCACTGAACTTATGGCACACATATGAGTGAAACTGCTGAAGCTCAGCAGAGAAATTAGTGTTCAAGTCCTCTGGGTAAGCATCAATCATCTTTTTACAACCCTGAGAATACCTTTCAATTTCAGTAGATGATGAAGTGGTGACATTATGTGGCACATCACTTAGAAAAGAAAATCTCTCTGCTATTTCTTTGTATATCTCTCCTCTTCTTCTCATCTCAGTTTCAAGTTTGTCAACAATTGTGTAAAAGGTGGTGATAAGAAATTTATCTCTGGCATTCAGATATACTTCTGGTGCATCTCCGTCATTGGGTACCTTCTTTCTGATACGTTTGCGAGTTTGAGCTGCCTTGTAATCAACATCTGGTAGCATTTCCTTTGTAGCTGCTTCATATCTTTCAAATTCATCTCGTGAAGTGCACAGTTGGTCAGCTAATGATCCATACAGATCTGCACATGTTTTTAAGTTCACATCCTTATTCTGTAGAACTTTGCTTACTCTATGAAAATTTTGCAAAATCTCATCCCAAAAATTCAACATAAAAACGAATTCTAGCTCTTGCATCTTATTTGCAATATTATTTGCTTCTCTTCTAGTGTCTCCCTTTTGTGACTGGTCTTCAGCTATACATTCTAACGCTTCTAAAATTTTAAGGAAAGATTTCAAAATTGCTGCTGTTGCCATAGCATGTGCCTCCCATCTGGTATCAGAGAGGGATTTTAAGACACTTTCATTTCCAATACAACCTTTAAGAATTTCCCACCTGCTGGTTGAGGCTAAAAAAAAGGTATAGAGCAACTGCACTGTAGAGAAGAAATTAACCGCCTCTTGACAGCAGTCAACAGCACTTCGGCCTACCAGATTTAGTGAATGGGCTGCACAGGGCACATATATAGCAAACTTGTTTGTTTCTAAAATTTTTTGCTGCATCCCCTTATAACGCCCAGACATGTTGGCAGCGTTGTCGTAAGATTGACCCCTACATTTTGAAAAGTTTAGCTTACAAACTTCACGTAAGTACTGCAACACCTGATTTGCCATTTCCTCACCAGTATGGCTTTTCATTTTCAGAAAGGTTAAAAAGCGTTCAATAGGCTGTCCATCTTTTAAGTACCTAAGTACAACACTTAACTGATCGATATGTGATAGATCTGGTGTTGAATCAACTGACAAACTAAAATAACCAGAAGATTTTACTTCGTCAACAATGAGTGCGTGGACCTTTTGAGCCATTAGTTGAATGAGTTCCTCACAGGTGGTTTTGGACAGGTAAGAAGGATTTCCTTTGCCAGAATTTCCATATTTCAAAATGTGACCTGCTAAAAATGGATCAAACCGGCTTATGAGCTCAAGCAGCCCTAAAAAATTCCCATTCTGCAATGATCCAAATCTTTCTTCTGTTCCTCGAAAAGACAAGCCACGTTCAGCTAACGTACAAATAACAGCTATGACACGCCTCAAGACATGTTCCCAGTAATCACACTCTTCCTGAATTTGTTTTTCCAACTGTTGTCCCAACCCCGCACCTTGTCTGCGAGTTAAGTATGTTAGCATAGAGTCTCGGTGAGTAGTGCTTTTTTCATGATGATCAATTACAATAGTATTTCGCCAGTCACTGAACCCTTCTCTTATAACAAAATGTGAGACATTTTTAGGAGCAAACAGTTTACAAACATAACAGTAAACTGATCCTGTTGATGGTGAATACAATAACCACTCTCTCTTGTATTTCTCACCATTGGCTTTTGTCCCAACGAAAAGTTTTTGTGAACAGTATCTTGCTGGTTTGCCACTACTGAAATGCCGGTAAGACTTGTCAAATGGCCCATTGTGGTGTTGACAGTCACTGGGTCCACAAGCAATCCAATAAGCCACATCATCAGCAGAGAAATCAAGCCACAACCCTGGATCTTTTGCTATATTTACTTCATCTTCTGCAGACTGATTCATTTCACCACCATCACCATGGTCCACTAAACTTTCATTTTCAGCAATTATTTCAACCCCAGAATGTCTTGTAAAGCAACTTGAATCAACATTTGCAGTAGAGGTATCAAGAGAATTTACAGGCAAAGTGAGATCAGTAGTGAGACATGTGGTAGATGAACCTGCTTGTGACACCTCGGTGATTCCAACGTCATCATATTTTGATTTTGAAGTGATCAAAGTGGTATTTGTGTCCACTTCTGATGACGGAGATTGGTTTTGATTCAGAATCGGTATATCATGTTGACGTTGTGGTCGTGGAACTTGTGTGAAGAAATCAGTCAGCTTTGCAGTCTTGGACTCTAAATCCAAAGTCTTCTCTTGTTTCTCTTTTGATAGTTTTCGCTTTTGTGCACCACTTAACTGAACACGTTTCATCTTGGTTCTTGGGGTCTGTAAAATACAGAAATAAAAAGAATATTTTATTTGTATATTATGTGGCAATCAACACAGTTACACATATCACAATCTTGGCTTTGTTCTTTTATTCTCAGAAAGACAAAATGGGAACCGTACACAACCAAAGTGGCAATTTAAATATAAGTGGCAATTAAATATAACTCAACCGAAATATCAACTCGAAATGTTGAATACAAATCAAATCGAAAGAAGGAACCAAAAGAAGGAACCGAAAGAAGGAACCGAAACCTATAAAATAAAAATACTTAACATTAGAATTAATAATACGCAATCTATAAAAATATCAATATTAACATTTCACTATTAACGAGCCACATTTTATATTTACATTTATTTATTTATTTAAAACACAATATTTAATTATAGGAAATATGAACATTTGCTTAGGGCCTAAATTGTCCTAACTACGTTTGATGTTATATATACATTACAAATTATTCACTCTGGTTATTACAATCTAAATTCTTTTATACTGTTATGACAATAGATAAATAAATTATAAAAAAGATACGTGTATGATAAAATATTGTTATATATACAAATAAAGTACACTTCATAGACTTACCCTACAGAAGAAGAGAGAGCAACAGATAAACTTCTTCAACGCTAATTAACTTAGGTCAGTATATCTTATTATTATAATGGCCGTGATAAACATCACTTGATACAACAGCAATATAGAGAGTTTATAGTTTTTTTATTTTAATATTAATTTATATTACAATTCTATAAACCTAAATCTTTCTGTAAAACAATACCAAATGATTATGTAAAATATATATTTAATATTATATGCACAATCACACGTTCAGAATAACTTCCTATAGCACACGAAAATATTTAATCTATATGTATTTTTAATATGGCGCTCAAAGATTTGATATAAACAAAATAATAACGCAAAGCGTAAAGTGTGTGATTACAACGAAATATATATGCTGTTCACTACAAATTCAAACAATGAAAAAAAAAATACTATATATGAATATATATAATTCAGTTTTCAACAGCTTATAGGCTATAAGCCGCGATTATAATAGTATAATAAATCCATGGTAAATCCGACAATGGAAAATTTCTGTGGTGCCCCCCTTCCCTTGATGCCCTAAGCACGGGCTTATTTTGCTTAATGGTTAATCCGGCCCTGGCCACTGTGGAACTTGCATAGGCTTGTCAAAGAACTTCTTTACTTCCGCTGTAGTCAGTTTACATGTCAAAGGAGGTTCAAATACCCCGTCAGACCAGTCTGTCAGCTCCAACACGGAAGAAGCACTGGGGTTGATAGAAAGTGTCTTCCTGGGACGTACAGAAAGATCTCCAAGTGTGTCATCATCTCCACCCCTCATGTCAACAATCTTTTGGACACCAGCTCTCCTCTCCTCACTGTCATCTGAGCACAAGAGTGTCTGGATTATCATTTCGCTGAATGCATACCATGCTGAGCGCTTGATGGTTGGCAAAACAGCATCCACTACAGTCTTCTTTTGCAGCCTAACTAGCCGCAGCTGAAACAAGATGTGGCGTGGGCCTTCCACCCAAGAGTGTTTTACTTTGATGTTGAACCAACAGGGGTAGTACACACCAACAATGTATTCCACTATCAGTCTTAAGTTGTTGAGGGTTTTGCCTTTAAGGCTATGTTTTGAAACCCATATGCGACAAAGCCTGTTTGCTGTTGTCAACCACCTTGAATGGCTCACTGGACCAATTTCAGAAGGGCCAGATCTGTGGGAAGTTCTCCTGTCCTTATGGCCTGTGTGATCCTATACCCGTACGCTTGATCAGTAGAGAGATCCTTTACGACATTGTCACTCAGTGAAGTAAGAGGCTCTCCAATTGAGAGTTTGGTGAATGAAGGGATCAATTTCAAGTTCGGTTGCAGTGTCTAGCATCTTGCCAATGTTACCTGTCCACTTGTTGTTAGACAAGGTCTTCCCATCCAGTGCTGTGATCAAGTGTCGCAGGGGTAACTCGTTAGTGTGGAGGGCACAACCAACCAGATCAGCTTACGGCAAAGCTTGACCTCTACCCAATCCATGGAACCACCCTCCCAGCCAGTGTTAACATTTGTAGAATCACCTCCAATGGCCTGCAGGCTTTTATCAATGCCCTTCTTCTTCATGAAATCCACAAGATTATCAGCAATAACTTCAGCAGGTTTTTTTCTCGTTGAGCCTTTCTCAGGAGTGAAGTGGTAGAGATATCTTCCACTGGCTCACTGCACACAGAATAATGCTCTTCTTTGATGATGCTGGGGAACTGACGATCTGAATTGTCTGCTTTCAGCATAACTTTAGTTGTATCTTGACGGCCGTCAAAGAGATGCAGTCAATTTCACCCTTCTTACAAAGATCATCAAATTCCTGATCCAGGGATCTCATAACTTTTTCTTGGCCCTCTTGACTTTATTGTGATCAACTACAAGTCTCTTGTCTTCCTCAGTGATCAGCCAGCATCCATAAAGGCAGCAGTGGTGATGGCAGCTGTGACACGCAGGCCAACACCATATCTGATGCTATGCATAGCAACATTAGGTATTTCTAATGTGTTGTACTCTGGCTTTTTATTGGAAGTTGAAGACGTGCTTGGTATTTCTAATGTCACTTCATAACTTCCATCCTTTCCATCTTGAGCATCAGCTATTTGTTCTTCATTTTCATCATCAGAGAAAATTATTTCATTTGATGGCATTGAAACATCCTGCTTACTTGTCTGCTTATATTCAGCAAACCTTCTTCTTTCGTCTTCTTGCCGCTTCTGCTTTTTGACTTGTCTGTTGTGCTCAGATTGATCTAGCAAGCGAATCTGATGTGGTCCAATAGAACCAGACTTGTCTCTCTGACCTTTAATGAAAGCAAGTTCCTTCACAGGGATCTTCATCTCCCTAGGGCATGTACAGTTAATGTGAGTTTCGTTTTTGCAACCAGCATCTGCAAGGCAGCCAAATTCAGAGCAGAGAACAATTTTACACTTGCAACTGAGGATGTCAAAAAGCTTGTCAAGTTTTGCAATGAAAGCCTCTTTGACACGTAGCTTTCCTCTCCCAAGAGATATGTTTTTGGCCTGCTCCCAGCTCTCTTGGATCTTGTTTAAGATTGTGACTCGTGAATTTACAACGGGGGCTACAAAAGAACTGTTTGCTCGTTCCCACTTTTCAAGCACTTTAGGGTAAATGTCCTTTGCAAGACTGGCTGCTGGGTAGTTTCTCACATCCTCACCACTTTGTTCTTTAGCAGTAGCCCATATTTCAGAACGTCTCGCAGAGTTGGGAGTTCAGAGGGCAACAACTCTCTACCAGTTCCAATTAGGTTGCTCAAATGTGTGAATGTCCCCAGTCTTGTCCTCCTTTTAGAAGCCATTGTAGGTCAATTCCCACTGGTTAGGATGGTAGCACTGACGGACAAGTAATCTTCAGCACACTGATGAATATGTTTCAACCTGTGAAATAAGCAAAAACAGCAGTGCATTATATATACAGCATATATAATTATTATATAATTCCACAAAAAAGTAAAAAAGTCACTATTTTTACGTAGCTTCTTACCAAGCAAAACTAAATTATATTAAATTAACAAAAATATCTTTAGAATTCCTAAGTCATGCTGCAACTTTTTAGCATCCCTCATATTTGGAATTTGAAAGTTGAAAAATTCGACACACCCTAATGATACATGTTTCAGTAGATTACACCTAAAAATCAAAATACAACTCTTTACCCCATTATAGGTGATGTAATTTTCTATACCATATTGTTCACATATCTCTAATAGTACTCTCAGTCCATGGGGAGAGGGTGACAGATCAACACGGTCATCAGCATACATTAAATGATTAATTTTTTCCTTTCCAATGACACAGCCAGTACGTGCAGTTTTTAGTTCATTGGTAAGGTCATCCATGTATATACAGAAAAGATGGGTTGATAATATATCTACTTGCCTAACACCATTAGTCACCTTAAAACCTGGTCATACAGTGCCTTTCCATCTTACAAACATGGTCTGCTCTGTATACCAGAATGCAAGTATCCTAAGTGTATATTTAGGTACCCCTCGACACAAGAGTTTTTTGAAAAGTTTGTGATGGTTAACTCTATCAAATGCTTTTGATGCATCCAAAAAACACGAATATACATGCTGTTTGACATCTTGTACTTTGGGACGGCTTCCTTTAGCATATAAATACACATGTCAGTACCATGTTTCACTCTAAAGCCAAACTGATTGTCATGTCTGCAAGTAAGTGCGTATCCTATTATAAATGACATATTCTAACACTTTAGAAAGTATACTGGCAAGTGCAATTGGCCTATAATTATTCTTATCACAGATACTAGCACCGTTATTTTTAACAACTGGCAACAATACAACTGACAAAATGGACTGTGACAAGCACCCATGTATCATACAGCTTGTGAAACACATTGCAAGCATAGGTATTATATAAGGGCTACAACATTTTAAATGTTCTGCTTGTCTGCTATCAAGGCCACAACTTTTGTTATCATCTAACCAGTGGTGTAGTGCTAAACAAAGAAGTGAGGGAACGCATTTTGAAAGTGTTACTCAGATGCGGGGGGGACAATGGCGAGCGCGGCGAGCCCATACAGCTGGGGGTCCGGGGGCACTGTAAGCCCCCCGGGAAATCTTTTGAAATCTGACCAATTTCAGGGATATTTTGAGGTCATATGCACTGGATATTAGGATATATTCCAAGGTTGAAGATGCAGTATTTCCAGTGTCATTAGATATACGACATCCAGTACGATCAATAAAAATAGCTAACAACTGGAATGATTAACTAAAAAAAGTTAACAACTGTTACGCCGTGGTGACTGTTTCACCAGATCTTTATAGGCTAGCATTGCCTCAGTCGAAGCTAAAAGAAATGAAACAGTTAATGATTCTTTCTCATATTTCTTCTAGGGGTGGGAATTAAAATTTCATGACGTTAGAGATTTGTAAGTTCGGATTTATTTGAAATAGTGAGGGAATGCCGTTCCGTCTACCAAAAGAAGTAAGGGAACGCCATTCCACGCGTTCCCACAGCACTACACCACTGCATCTAACTCATGAATAGCCTGCCAGATTTCTGAGTCATTAATTAGTAGCTCCTCAGAGCGTTCTACATTTATGTATATATTTAGTGTATCCCCCCCCCCCCCCCCCCCCGAGACAATTAAATAGGGTTTCATAATGATTTTTCCACAGTTCTGCAAGGTTTTTTGCACCATGTAAGTAGTATAGCCGCAAAAGGGGAGAGTGCAAGAATGTTGCAAGTGATGACGTAATGTTGCAAAGGGGGGAGGGTGGGGGGTTGCAAAAAAGAAAAAAGAAAAAAAGAAAAAAGAAAGAAAAAAAGAGTACTGGCCTTTGTTGCCAACCTAGGTTGCAAGGGGCATGCAACTTGGGGGCCTCCCCCAAGCTATTCCCCCCAAAGGGCCAGAGAGAAAGGAGGAGAGAAAGGAGGAGAGGTGTTCACCTGGAAGGAGCCAAGTGCATATTAAGACTTCAGCCGAGTAGGCGTTGTTTTATAGGCTCCTAATCAGCCAGAATCAGCCAGTTGACTGAGCCAAGGGGGGAGGGGTACACCTGAAGAAGAGAGAGACGCCTGAAGGAGAGAGAGGCACCTGTAGGAGAGAGAGAGACCTGAAGGAGAGAGAGAGAGAGAGACGCCTGAAGGAGAGAGAGACACCTGTAGGAGAGACACCTGAAGGAGAGAGAGACACCTGTAGGAGAGAGAGACACCTGAAGGAGAGAGAGGAGTTCTCCCCCAAGTTATTTTCGTTTTCCTAACCTAAGAGGCCACTAAGGGTTTTACCAAAGGGCCTGAAAGAGAAGGACCAGAGGTCCTTGCTCGGCTGGGAGCCGAGCTGGAATGAGTCTTTCATCAACTTCTCGGTCTTTTATAAGCCTCTATTCTGGCTGAGTTGCCAGATAGCGCAATGTGTTCAGTTGCTGAGTTGTCAGATCGCACCATGTATGCAGATGCTGAGTTGCCACATCAAGCCATGTAATCGGGTGCTGATGTGCCAGATCGCACCATCAGATAGCGCCATGTATTCCAGAAATATTAATCATCCATTGTGTAACACAATATGACGGTAGTTATTCCAATTAAATTCTGTATATTAAATAAATACACACTCAATCTTTATTAATTGCATACCTTTCCATAATTCGAAAACTTCATAATAGAAAATAATTAATTTTATGGTTAACTAGTTTATTTCGTTTACTATAATTATATATACACAGTCTTTTAAACAGCTTATGATATATATATATATATATATATATATATATATATATATATATATATATATATAGTGTTTCACTATAGATGTATAGATGTATATAGGGTTTTACAATAGATGTATATAGTGTTTAACGATTAGAATCAAATATAACATTAACTTGAACTTCAAGAAGTACCCACAAACAAATCTGTAGTGATGTTCTTCGGAAAGAGCTGCAATTCGGTTGCCAGATACCACTTTTTACCATTATTATGGTGAGTTGTCTCCAACTAAAAGATTTCGTTGTGAACAGCAACTCATAATGAGAGACCTTCCCCCCAATCCCTGATAAGTCTCCCTTCACTTCAAATGAAGAGAAATTATGAAACACACGCTTGTCTGTGCACAAAGCATATAAAAAACCATAATATATTTATATAGTTAATCAATCGAGCCCCATCTATATATAGATGTTTATAGTGTTTTACAATAGATGTATATAGTGTTTAACGATTAGCTCCATCAAATAAAGCATTTCAACAATGATTTCACTGTTTCAGAAAGATTTACGTATGACTTAAAAATATATTATTGATATGCCTAACTTAAGATCAGGATGCTTTTATAGTTTACAGCATCTTTTAAAAGTTTAACTCCCAAGTTATAAAGTAATTATCAACCGGATTGATTAAAAGTAAAGGCAACTTTCAATATATTTTAGTAATATAACAGAATTAACAAAGTTACCCAATAAATAATTCGTTAGACAGAAAATGAATTTTTATAAGGGATACCCAACTAATTATGACGCATATTAAATTAAAAAATAATAACAAACGTAAATAAAGCGTATATTAAATAATTTTTCGTTTTATTCTTTCCTTCTTATTGATAACTTATTTAAACTAATCTCTGTATATGTGCTTATTTAATCACAATGATTTAAGTTTAAAAGTAAAAACTGTTTTCTGTGAAAACATATGATGATAATTATTTTATTCTGTTCTTCGGAAAGAGCTTCAATTCGGTTGCCAGATACCACTTTTTACCATTATTATGGTGAGTTGTCTCCAACTAAAAGATTTCGTTGTGAACAGCAACTCATAATGAGAGACCTTCCCCCCAATCCCTAAGTCTCCCTTCACTTCAATCCACTTTTTACCATTATTATGGTGAGTTGTCTCCAACTAAAAGATTTCGTTGTGACTCAATTTTCATTATAAACATTCGAATATCAGTGGGGAAAAACGAACGGAAATGAAAATTTATGAAACAATTCGACGATCGTCATTCCCCAAACCCGTATATATATATATATATATATATATATATATATATAATATCTAAGTTGTATCGAGATGAAAATTTACGAAACACACGAGTCTCTTTCCATGCGAAAAAAATTGAAACAATATGAAAATTTACGAAACAATTCAATTAAAAGTTGAAATTAACCAAAACACAATTCGCTAGAGGAAAGGAATTCCGAGAATCTGCCCAACTCGAATGACCATAATGACCTTTCTCCTAGACAGCTTGAACAAAACCTCTCTCGACTCCATTTCTTAGATATGCCACAATATATATATATATATATATATATATATATATATATATATATATATATTAGGGTGGTCCAAATCCATAGGGGGAAATTTCAAAATTGTCTTAGTCTCCACAAGTGTGGTTTTTGTCCATTTAGTGTCCACATGGTCTGTGCAAAATTGCAGCGTGATTGGTGAATATTTAGAGGTCACCCCACTCTGAATATATATATTATATAATGTACTTTTTCTTCCGTAGGTCCGATGGCTCAAACTCGATCAATTCCAAAAGTTTGGCTTCTAGGGATGGCAACTAGAACTTTATCCACGTCAAGGCTCCCTACATGCCTTGACGCCCTCCTCTTGGGGCAATACCACCACATCAATCAAAAGCAAACCACCTCCGACATTCTGAACCAGGCATGCCAGAGGGTGATTGAAGTCTGGACCCGAGCGCGGATCCCAACTCAACGGATCGACTCCTGTGTCCGTAAGCTTTCAAAGCTTTTAGACCGCTACAAAACACTCAAGAAGCACAGGACCAGGCAACGTGCCAGCGATAGAATGAATGAAGACATCTTCAAAGCGGACATCCAGGAACTGTTTGACATCGCAACCAGTGATGCCATGAGCACAATCGTCAACGTTGAGGACCGAAATTTCCTGTCCATGCAGCGCAAGGACGTCAATTCTTGCAGCATGGCTGGCATTGATAAGGAAACGACTACACAAGAGGACAGAAAGCGATCCAGAATGGAGAAGGAAGCCAAGAGGAAGGCAAGGCATGAAGCAACACAGAAAGATTTGGAAGAAGCAGGAGTGTCATCAATTGATCTTTCCTCTTCTTCTTCTTCCCTTTTTTTGCAAGACGACGACGACTATAGACCATCGGTTCCGATTCCTTCTTCGTCTGAAGCTCCGGCACCAAAGCGTCCCAAGAACAAGGTTACGAACATTTTCCAATCTCCAGAAGTCATTGGAGCAATGGATCGCACCAATCTTTCTGACCGGAATGCTGTTTTCGTAACTGGAGCTGTATTACAGGCCGCGGGGCATGATCTGTCTGGGATGACGTGCTCTCGGAGCTCTATTCATCGCTACAGAGAAAGTGGGCGAGAACAGGCAGCTCGAGAAGACCTAGAATCATTCTCTCTAGAAGACCCTGTCCTTCTCCATTGGGACGGAAAGCTTCTCCCCGGCATTGAAGGGAAGAAGACGAATGTGCATCGGATAGCAATCCTTATAACATTCAATGGACAGGAGAAGCTGCTTGGTGTCCCAAAGATGAAACAAGGAACTGGAGAAGCACAGCCCAGGCATGCCTTCAAACTATGAAATTATGGAACGTGGAACAGCATGTGAGAGGTCTCGTCTTCGATACCACTGCGTCAAACACGGGTTTACATCGCGGAGCCTGTGTCAGGATTGAAGAAGCATTGGGTCACGAGCTAGTTTGGATCGGTTGTCGACATCATATACTTGAAGTCGTACTTGCTGATGTCTTTGCCTCAATATTTGGCTCAACAGGAAGTCCTGAAACAGGCCTTTTTAAGCGATTTCAAAAGGAATGGCCATCTCTCCCCACGAAGCATTTGTCTCAGCATCGGACAGCTTGTTCGAGAACCCTCAACTCCAAGAGATGAGAAAAGAGATGCTCACTTACTTACCTAACGCTCTTCAGGCAAGCCAACCTCGTGACGACTACAAGGAGTTCCTTGAACTATCTTCTTTGCTCTTCCTGGGGGGAAAGACTGGTGGTCAACTCTTTATCCGAGCTCCGGGTCCCATGCACCACGCGAGATGGATGGCGAAGGCGATTTATGCGCTCAAAATCTACTTATTTCACTATCAATTCAAGCTCACAGCACGCGAAGAACGAAACGTGACTCAGCTGGCTTTATTTGTCAGTCTGATTTACGTCAAGTACTGGCATGAAGCGCCAATGGGGACACAAGCTCCTCTCAATGATCTCAAAATGCTGCATCTTCTGGAAAAATATCCACACGGAGGAGCTGCACAAGCGGCGAAGACAGCTCTAAGACGCCACCTGTGGTACTTGTCGGAGCATCTGATTGGACTGGCCTTCTTCGATAATAGGATCGATCCTGATACCAAAAGGAGAATGGTTCAACACCTCCAACATCCCCAAAAGAATGGCTGCCCCCGACGAATCGACATGGCGGAAGCTGGTGTTGAAAATGATGTGGCATCCTTCGTCACGAAAAGGACATTGACCCTCTTTGATGCCTTGAAAGTTGGAGGTAAGGAGGAAGCGCGCCAGTTACTTCAAAAAGATCCACGGGAATGGCCAAATGACAAGAACTACAGGGAACTTAGAGATCGCGCCTTAAAGATGAAAGTCGTCAATGATGCTGCCGAGCGAGGTATTGCTCTCGCACAACGCTACAATGACACTTTGACACGAAACGAGGACCAGAAGCAGTACCTCCTACAACTCGTAGCCGCCCACCGAAAACAGATACCAATACCATCCAAGGCGACTCTGATGCAGAAGAAATAATGAAGATACACCCATTATCATGTCCTATTGTCTTACTGTTTTCTTTCATATTCTTTGAGAACCAAAAAAAAATTTATTCAGTTGTCTATATATTTTCCCAAATTTTCAAAAAGGGGGCAAGTGGGGCGACCCCTAAATATTAACCGAATAACGTGAAACTTTGCACAAATACTGTCCACACCAAGAGGCATAAAACCAACCTTGTGGAGAGAACTTAGTCGATGCTTTAACTTTTGGACCACCCTAATATATATATATATATATATTATATATATATATATATATATATAGAGAGAGAGAGAGAGAGAGAGAGAGAGAGAGAGAGTTTTGTTCAAATAACGGGATATGCTTGTATCTTTTGCCATTGTGTTCGAACACAATTGCTGCTTCGAAAAACAGTTGTTCGAATTATTCGACGTTATATTGAATTGGAAAGGTTTTCACCCCACCTTAGACCCACAGTTTAACATTAGAAAATTCTGAAACCTGACTCAGTGCCAAAAGTTTTATAAGAAACACCAAATAATTTTCGTTGTCCTCGCGCAATTGGAAAGGTTTTCACCCCACCTTAGACCCACAGTTTAACATTAGAAAATTCTGAAACCTGACTCAGTGCCAAATGTTTTATAACACCAAATAATTTTCGTTGTCCCCTAGCGCAATTGGAAAGGTTTTCACCCCACCTTAGACCCACAGTTTAACATTAGAAAATTCTGAAACCTGACTCAGTGCCAAAAGTTTTATAAGAAACACCAAATAATTTTCGTCGTCCCCTAGCGCAATTGGAAAGGTTTTCACCCCACCTTAGACCAACAGTTTAACGTTGAAACCGAATGTTCTTTTAAAATATAATTAGGATATATTTCTTTATATCCTCTCGATTACATTAGTGACTAATGATGCGGGAAACTCTGACTAAATATTTTCTCGAAAACTATGGGTGATAGAAAAATTCTGAAACCATATTTGAATCAATATCAAAAGTTCTATACGAATCACCAAATATTTTCAAAGGAGAATATGAGCATTAAATCTATTGGTGAAAAATATATATGTTACTCGTCCGGTCCCGTTATAGCGGATTGGTACACGTCATAGCTCCACCCAGCTACATCGGCAGCCAATCACTACGAACATCTGGTCTTTTGGGGCGGAGCTTGGCGATTGTGCATATAAAACGGGATATTTTTCAGTTTGGAGTAACAGTAGCTATTTTCGCGTCAGTGAATAATCATTCCCTCCACCATGGACCTGTACGTTCCCCAAACTTGTATGAAGAGAGTGATACTGCAGCATTAACGACAATTAGCCTTTTAATGCGGTTGACCGTGATGAATTATTTACAACGCAAACCGTAGAAGACATGTGCAGTGACGCTCCTTACAATCCGACGCAAGGGACTACCATAGAAATGTAAGTGTCTATAGTTAGAATTTATATATATATATATGGATGGGGTGTAGTATCTCGTCAAATAGATACTCGCCATAAATGTCAATCAATGTTATTTTGTTACCCCATTATGCTAAAATCGAAATTTTATGGCATTCAATGTTATTCCTCGAACCAAAGATATCTTCACATAATGGGGATCTGTCTGTATACTCTGTATATGTTTTAAAAGCATTATTCCTTTAAGGTCCGATGAGGATTTGACACGTGTTATACAATCTTTTGAAGAATCTCGGAATACGGGGGATATACTGAACAGTCAACAATGTTAACGTACTCGTTGTATATTATAATGTTTTTGTTCGTATATTTGTAACAGTCAACAATGTCACACATCCTCCACCATGGACCTGTACGTCTCCCCGGAATTGTATGAAGAACTTGATACTGCAGCATTAACCGCAATTAGTCTTTTCAATGCGATTGACCGTGGCGAATTATTTTCAACGCAAACCGTAGAAGATATTTGCAGTGACGCTCCTTACAATCGACGCAAGGGACTACCATAGAAATGTAAGTGTCTATAATTAGAATTTATATATATATATATATATATATATATATATATGGAGAGTTGTAGTATCTCGTCAAATAGATACTCGCCAAAAATGTCAATCAATGTTATTTGGTTATCCCCATTATGCTAAAATCGAAATTTTTATGGCATTCAATGTTATTCCTCGAACCAAAGATATCTTCACATAATGGGGATCTGTCTGTATACTCTGTATATGTTTTAAAAGCATTATTCCTTTAAGGTCCGATGAGGATTTGACACGTGTTATACAATCTTTTGAAGAATCTCGGAATAGGGAGGATATACTGATCAGTCAACAATGTACACCGAAATAATGTAAGTGTTTTTCGATCTTTTCGGGATAAGAAGACACAATATATTTTCATAAATTTATTAAATGAAAGAAATCAGTACAATAAACAACTACAGAATATATCGTTACAAATATACGAACAAAAACATTATAATATACAACGAGTACGTACAATTGGAAAACGGTTTTTTATCTGTCTGCATACATTTCATCGTTTCGGCGAGTGTGACACGGGTCAAATAAATTTAAAAAATTTATAAATTCTTTATCATTTGACATATGCATGAGAAATGAGACGCAGTACATTCCGCAAACATTAGTAAAATATCCTTGCATGCGAAATGGGGTCCACACAACTTCGGGAATATGTAACTGAGCGAGAAATTTTACAATAATAGGGTCACTCCAGGGTTGAGTACCGAGTGAATCAAAATAGTACAGGCGCTGTCTATTTTTAAAATAGACAGGATCCAGTGAATCCCTTCATTACCGATGATGTCTGTGTTCACAATAAGACTACCGCATTCTCGCGTACTTGGCAAACTCAATGTTTCATTCTTCGCAAACACGCCGATAAATTTGGAACGTGTGACTCGCTCCATTACTTTCTGAAGTGTAATAGCATCCATTTTAAAAGTCAGTGATAACGCTTCTAAATCTATCTACTTCTATTAGGGCTTGCGATTCGAGATATACTAGTACACTAATAGGAGCGTCTATAGGCTTGGCGAATTCCAGCCGCACTGAGATGTTTCCGCTCTGCTGAGGGGTTAAATGGGTATTTACGCTAGCAGATAAGTCAGGTGTAATGTCAAACGGATAAAGGTTAAATTGATCAATGAATTCTTCCTGCGTTACCCCATTACCAAGCTCATCACAATCACAATATGGGTCAGATTACACTATAGGCTCTGGCACAAAGCGGTAACACAGCGTCTGATGAATAGTCCGTACCCATTGTTCCCCCAAAGCAGTGCCATTAACGTATAGAGTTTATTTTTAAGTCCGAAATTCTCGAATTTAAAGGCACTCTTTTTATATTTTCCATTCGCCGAAGCGTGGTCCTGCATGCCGATTAATATCCTTTTAGGAAGATTTCCCAGGGCAATGTTTTCTATCTGCTTCGATGCCAACCCTGCAGGAACCGTATATAGTTTGATCTGCACTCTGTTAATAGGATATTTCACTGTAGCGTTTAGTAAATTTTTCTCAATTTCTAGTTGTTTTGGTGAACTTAATTTCACTCGCCGTACGCGGAGGTTGTGTCCATAATGTGAACCACAACGGGCTTTGCACCCTCTTCTTGATTCGCATCCAGATTTAAGCAGATCTCAGGACTCGTGCGGGTGAGCTTTATTTTCATATCCACCCCGTTCACAAGCAACTTCTCCTGGAAAGTGAAATGTGTGTGCAACCGTCCAAAACACTCGTATATTTTCTTTTTAGAATTTTTAAATTTGTCCTTTATACTATTTTCATCTTTAGTTTGATAATATCCCTCCGCACTTAAAAAGGTAGCCTTCGCTTCTTTGGAAAAGTTGAGGACATTTTCCAAATGGCTCGTAGATGATAGTACCCCGTGCCTGCCGATATGTTGGTCTGATTTAAATATACGTCACACTGGTTGAATATGGCGTGCAGAAAGTTTGTTTCAGGGTATACAGCATATTTGTCATCGCAGACCGTTCCATCAGAATGGGCTATACGTAGCTTAGCGTACATGTGCACACAGCTTGGATCAAAAAAAGTAAGGACCTGAGCTGGGTATCACGAATTCTATAGGTGCACTGGGGAACTAATTGTGTTTAAAGGGTTAATTGTAATAAAGTCACTGTGCTCAATAGAAACTTGGGTTGGCGGGAGCTCAAAAAGGGACAGTTCCGATTTACAGGATTGTGAACTACATGGTGGATGAAGCGTGCCATGGCGAAATAGTGACTCCTCTCTCGACAAGTGGTAAACAAACTATGATTCATGAGATCAATATCCTTAGCTTATATCAGTCAAAAAGTGGTCAACCATAGGTTTCATTCGCTTACAGCACTTCTTTTTTGATAGCCTTTTACGTTTAATACCACGTGACCCCTTCTTCTTCCGGAAGCCCTCTTCTTCTTCCCGCCACCACGCATTTTCTCTTTGCATCTTTGATGATTTCGTCCCGTGTACGCTTTAAATGTTTTTTAGAGCTTCTTTAGGTTTAGCCCCGGCCAATATGTCTTCTGCAGTGTTAAGGCCTGATTGTAGCGCTTTCCTTCCAAGGTATCTGGCACCCCTCTTCAGCAAAGGAACAGCCGTACGTAGTATGGATGAAAAAATGGATCCAAGTCCACTACCGCGCTGGTATCGAATCCCTCGATAGACGGTGAAAGGCTTTCTATCCATTATAACTCAGTGCGTCGAAAGTGTAGCTTCACTGTTAAGCTCCCGTTACCGAATGGGAAGTTTTCACCCTCAATCGTTCTTATATATATTGTGATATTGGTTATTAAATTAGTTGCGACATTCACATAATGGGGTCTGTCATATGTAATACTCAAACTCCTTCCTCTATGGTTGAGGATGTGAGCAATGCGCAGCAGGCGTGCCTGGGTATCCCCAACAAACTGGTGCTCCACTATATTACTGTAAATATAGCACATGTCTGGGGACCTTTCAGCCAATTTCTCCATCTTCAATTGATACATTAATCTGGACAAGTCATGCTGTCTCGTGAAATGTGTCTCTTTGGAAGGCTGCGCTATAGCGGCCATTGGCTAGAATTTGGAACTTTCTATGGTCTTTAATACGTCTGTTAGTCTTTGATTTTAGGATTAGTGTATGTGCAGGGTTGTTTACGACTTCGTATACTAAATCATTCGTAAGGTTTGAGTTTCTTAAACTTACGTTTAAGCCTCTCACAACATCCTCGGCCGAACCATATTGACCGGCCCTAGTCTTACTTCTGTACTGTAATACCGTGCAATCTTAGTCCGAGCGATGCGCATAGTTTCATCCATAGCTACCCCAGCTTTTTCACACTCGTCAATGTCTCTAAGAATCGTAAAAACGGTTTCTTTATGTTCAATATTTAAAAAGACGGTGTCCAGCTGAATTTCGCATATCCCCACCTCATACGAATCACGACCCAATTCAATGTGCCCATGGAGTTCTGTTACAAAGTTGGCTAGTGTGTTGTTAGGGTGTACAGACAGGGACGAGGAGGACGGGAGTGTGACGTAGAAATGGTTAGGAGCCATGTTGCATACTATTTAAGCTTCATTATTGCATCAGCTTTTATATAGGTGTTGAAGCTTTCTGGGTACCCTAGCCATTTCACCAGGTACATTTTTCTCCTTCCTGAACCTTTGCTTCCTAAAATTTTCTCAATTTTAAACACATTTTTTTCTAAATTAAACGCAACTTTCTGCAATTCCTCGCGGTAAAAGCCTCCTGAGATTTCTTCCCCATTCAAATCTTCAATGTAATACATCATTATCTCACCTTTAGGTCTCACAGCCCTAACTTTAAAAATCTCGCGTGTCCATCCTTGCTCAAAACCCTTTGCGAATTTATTCCCCGAACGCGACAGCCTTACATAATCATTGATTTTGAAGCGCGCAGAGTGTGGTGGTGGTGGTGGTGATCCATCTCTTCTCGGGAGCGTACCTCTTTCTAAAACTTCGTTAGGTGTTGTCCAATCGTGCGATGGTGTGAGCGGTTGTAGGATGATGCCAATGATTCCAGAATGTCTAGAAATCTGTATGTGTTTTTATGTGTAAAATAACGGTGCATGCATTCCTTTATGGTGCGCTGAACTCTTTCAGCTAAAGAAGCCTTATGTATAGAATTGGTTGTGTAATAGCTGATATTAAACTCTGTCAACATGTTCTGAAAAGCACGGCCTATAAATTCCTTCCCCATATCCGTACAAAAATAGCCAGGAACCCTGTTTTCTTTTAACATTAGCGTTTTGGTGGCTTTAGCAACTGTTTCAGGTGATTTATTTTTCAGAGGAACTAGCCACAGATATCTAGAGAATACGTCTATTATGAATAGAATGTAGCGGTAACCATCGTTATACACAGAATATCTTTGCATGTCTGTTAAATCTGCTTGCCAAATAGAATCAATGGAGGAAGCCGTTGTCTTGGCTGTTTTAAACCTTTTTCTCACAGGCTTATGAAGCGTATAAGCGTCCTGCTCCCTCAAAAATCTTTCAACATCTTTTTTTCCTACTCCGTAAACACTTCTGTACAGTCTATCTACGCCGCCGTAAGAGGATGGGGTAGAAATGTCATAATAGCGTTTAGTTAATACGTTAGCCATTTGCGTATTTTAGAGGCACGTGGGTAGGGTTGGTTTAACCTCTTCTTGCTCCTCTTCAAAGGTGTTACCGCCGGGGGTGACGACGCCTTCAATTGTGTCACAGGCGTTGCATGTTCCAAGTCTTTTAACCTGTTCAGATTTCCTATCAACGTTTTAGGGACATTTATTTGTTGTAGTCTTGCTTTAATATGCTTCCATCCTGATGGTGATGGCCTATCCCACTTTCTCACCAGATCATGGACAATGTCTACGATATTCGATCCCTGTACCTTTGATCCTTCCACAATGATCTCCCCTGTATCGGTCCATTGTACGGCGGGATCCTCATTCAATAGATTATAAAGACTTAAGCCTTTACTCCTCAATGTAAGTGGGAGGTATTTTTTAATACATTTCGATATGTTGTGTGGCTAATCTTTTTGGTTGGTCAGCTGTGTCGTCGAGCACAGATCCTATGTCGCCATCGTCCCCCGTGCTGTGCCTAATAACCACAGGAATCTCTGTAGGGCTCTTATAATTTTCGTACTCGTGAAGAAATTTCTGCAGAGCTTCTTGGTATAAGATTCTTTTCTCATCAGGTGTTTTTTCACTGTTTAATAGGGCTAACAATTCGCTTTCCATTCTTTTAAGTCTGCTTTTACGGGGATCTAGATACGTGTCTGGATTCCTTTGCAGTGAAGCGTACTCCTCGTGGGGAATCACTACCACTTTCTTCATTATATTAATCTAGTCAGTAAAGGACCCAAAACTGAAAATAAGATGGGGAGAAATGAACCTCCTGTTTGTACAATAATTCGTTTTTTCTTCGCTACAGTTTGGCTTTTACGAGCGAGTGCACGTATTATGTTCTTGTAGCGGCGTAGCGAGCCTTCTGATGGATTTTCATTGATACATTGCAATTTATAACGTTAAGACAGATTTCACAGATGCATTTTAAAAAGTCGGCATCGATATTTTTAATAAACATCTGCTGCATTGCCCGGGGCAGTCGATGATA
Source organism: Bathynomus jamesi (assembly GCA_023014485.1). Taxonomy (NCBI): domain Eukaryota; kingdom Metazoa; phylum Arthropoda; class Malacostraca; order Isopoda; family Cirolanidae; genus Bathynomus; species Bathynomus jamesi. The sequence continues at coordinate 232,055 of JAJOZX010005251.1, read as the reverse complement.
GATTTTTATTAATTCACGGTATTTCTTTAGTCTCTTTGTCATTCTGGAATATACACCGTTTCAGGCTCGTTTGGAAATATATTCGTTCGCAGAAGCACTCTAAACGTGTTTCGCGGATGAAGGTCGCAAAGCAAATATCCGTAACGCGTGCTTGTAGCTTCTTTATAAACTTCCAAAAACTCCTTACGCTGATTCGGGAACATTTGATTGGCTAATACCCCAATTTGTGATACATCTCTACGTTGCGCGAATAAGACTAGATATTGCGTATTTAACGACACATCGCGCATGTATCTATTTTTGAAAAAATAGATTCTGATTGATGAAGAACACGCTTATGTTAAGATGGTGGGAGAATACTGTAAATGTCTCGGCAAACGTTTTATCCATCTCAACATGAGATCGTCAATTACAATGATTGTATGTTCATTTCCCTTTAACGAATTAACGTCATATACGCCTTTGTGGAACAAAATATCATCTTGGTACTCGTTGAACACTGATTGATACGTCGAATAGCACCATATAACTTTATGCACAAATTTCGAGAACATCTCTCCCCTTTTCTTTAATGATTTTAAGCATAAATACAGTTTTACCACATCCTGTAGGTCCAGATATAATACATGTGGATGGACTCGTGAATCTGAATTTTTATACAGAGTCCATTTCTAACACGTCACACTCCTAAGTGGGTCATTTACAAAATATTACAAATTTTGAGTGCTGTTCCTTATATTTCTTCTCCACAGAACCGTGAATGACGATGAGGTAGAGCATCCCATCATTACGGATGACCTCGACGACAGTGTAGTTGTGATCTCCTCCCCACCCTGACCTCACCAGCGACACCGGTAACACGTCCAAAGCGGAGGTATGAGACCCCCGCGTCAGGTATAAAGCGACCGAAATACGCGCCTGTTGCAGCGGTAATAGATCCCCAACCCTCAACCTCTTACGCAACAACCCCCCCAGCAGCACCTAATATATCCCCTTATTCATCCGCCGCCCCCCGTTCTGTTAAGTCTACAATAATAGAGCCCCAACCATCAACCTCCTACGCAACAGGCCCCCCATCAGCAGCACCTTCCGCTAATATACCCCTAATTCATCCACGCCCCCCGTTCTGTTGAGGAAGATATAACGCTCGAATTGGTGCGCTCCGCAGCCCCCACCCCAGCCTTGACTAAAAATCGGTATAGAGTCAGGGTCGACCCTAGAGTCATGTATAGCAATGGTATTGAGCGCGGACTACGCCGGGTTGTAGAGCGTATTATAGAGTTTGCTCTTCAGAATCGTGACGAGCGTGAAGTCAGGACGAGTCTGTCCTTTGGATTCGGGTCAGATGACGGTGATGTAGACGATTATTGGGTGATAGTGCCATTTAGACGTTTGGCGGCTGAAGATGTAGAATATATATTAGGACGTATAATGCAAGCCGCCCAAAGTAGTATAGCCTTCAATATGGACAACTTCACGGTAAATATTGACCATGTATACCGTGTTGCGGGTCATAGTGCCATACCGTATACTCTTAACCTCAATTCTCAAGCTATTTATAGACGGCATATAAACGTCGATCGTGGTTGCGGCTTTATAGCAGTATTCTTAGCACGTATGTTTACTGTACAAAATACACGAACTCAAAAAATTTGGTTGCCTACAGTCGTGGAGCGTGCCCGTAAACTAGCTGTAGACTGTGAACTTGAATTTGACTGTAATATGGGTCCTGAAGAGCTGAGAAGGGTAGAACAGGAAATGAATGTCCGCATAGTTGTGTTTGGGTTGGATGATCGTCGTAGGACTGTGTATGTTTTTAAAAGCTGTGTGAGAGATCGTACAAGACCCCTACTTATTTTAGGATTGTCAGGGACAACGTATCTCCCCATCCGTAATATAAGATGGCTTTACGCGAGTTATGACAAAAGTCGAAAATATGGGAGACATCATGATTTGTGTAAGAGGTGCCTCGAGTTTGCGGATGATATAGTGAGACATTGTAAAGAATGTCACATCATGGTATGTGAGCAGTGTAAAAGCACCAAATGTGAAAGCCGTGTAGTTGAAGCTGAGAAGAGAGACTGTGATGTGTGTAGACGCACATTTTTCAATAATAGCTGTTTTGATTTCCATAAATCAATTGGCACGTGCAGGAAAATGAGAATCTGTGAATGTGGTATGTTTCACACAATGGATAATTGGGGAAAATTTAAGCACAAGTGTGACGTAATTCACTGTCCTACATGCCAGGAGGAATATAAGGCGGATGGAGTAAAGCATGTATGTTATATGAAAGATGCTAAGCCTAAAAATAACCCTTGTATAACTGTACACTACGATATAGAAACATATACGAACGCTGAAACCAAAGAGGTAATTCCACATTTACTTGTGAGCCAGACTATCTGTGATGAGTGTATGGATATCGAATGTGACGAGTGCCCCAAATGTGGTAAACGGACAAACGTTTTTAAAACGAATGTCAGCGATAGTCCTGTGAAACTATTTGTGTCCTATATTGTCAAGTTAGCCGACAAGTTCAAAAAAATGACTGTGTATATTCTCGCCCATAACGGGGCAAAGTTTGACACGCAGTTCCTTTATAAGGAGTTGCTTGAACACGAATCCTCTGAGATATTTACAGGTGATCCATTGAAAAGAGGCAACAAATTAATACAGATGCAGATAAGAGGCAATGTACAATTTAAATACTTTATTATTCACACCTTGTAAATTAGCAAAGCTACCCAAGGTGATGGGAGTAGCAGCTGAAGTTTCCAAAGGATACTTCCCTTACACTTTCCTCACCAGCGAGACTTTAAACTACGTAGGCCCACCACCCCCCAAACATTATTTTGACTGTATGGATGAACGTGAAGACTTTGATCGATACTACGACAGTTTTAATGAAAGTAACCCTTATAATATAGCTGATGAATGTGAGCGTTATTGCGTGAATGATGTGCGCGTGCTTAGAGTATGTTTCCAGGCCTTTAGAAGGATGTACATAGCCCGTTTCAAATGCGATCCACTGCAAGTCGCAACCACCATCGCATCATTATGTTTTACGGTGTTCAAGAATAACTTCATGCCGAAAGACACCTTAGCCATTATTCACCGAAACAATCCCCGCAGTTACGGGCACAAGGCTATTTACTACAGCAACAGCAACAGACAGGTGTATACATAAAGCACGCCCGCAACACGGGTGAAGTACCCATTAAGATTAATGGTCGTGTTTTTGGGTTGATGGGTTAAGTGAAAACCGTGTCACTGGTGTGAAGACTGTGTACTCCTTTAACGGTTGCTGGTGGCATGGATGCCCCCGTCCTGAGTGCGGAATCACCGGAGATATCCACGGTAGGTCTCCTGCCGACTGTCTTGCATCGACCCGCACCCGCGATCAACTTATAGGATCACAGTTCACTCACAAAGTCTTGTGGGAGCATGAATATGATGCACGGATGGAGACAGACGAGGTGTACCGTGAGGAAATAAAAACGATCAAGCGTTCAATGGTGCTGGATCCTCTCAAATGTGGTGATAGCTTGTTTGGAGGACGTACAAATCCTTTCAGACTATACTTCCCACCTACGGAGGGCGTGAAGCTCCATTACTACGATTTCTGTTCTTTATACCCATACGTGATGAAGAGCAATCCGTACCCCGTGGGCGCTCCTGAGAAACTGGTGGGACCTAGCCTACCCTCCATCAATGAATTTTCAAAAAATTTGAATGATCGTTACTTTGGGCTCTCTTTCGTAGACGTACTCCCCCCACGCAATTTATGGATGCCGATCTTACCTGTCGTTATCGACGACAAGCTCATGTTTCCCCTGTGCGTGAAGTGCGCGGAAGAGGATAACGGCGAATGTAACCATATACCCCACCAGCGTAAGATCAGAGGCGTATATACAAGTCCTGAGTTGGCCCTAGCCGTGCGCCATGGTTATAGAATACTGAAGATACATGAGGTGTGGAGGTTTCAGAAGCTACCCAACCTTTTCACACCATATATAAACACCTTTTTGAAGGATAAGGTTGAGGCATCAGGGTATCCGCGAGGAGTTGATACCGAAGATGAAAAGTCTGCCTATATTCAACGTTACCGCGACCGCGAAGGTATACAACTTGATCGTGTCCAAATTGTAAAGAATCCTGGCAAGCGCTTTAGTGCAAAGTTGTCTAAACAGTCTATGGGGAAAATTTGCGCAGAATACCGGCAGAGGGAGCATTCATTTGGCACAAAGTTATAGCGATGTCTGGGATTATGCCAATGCCCCCGATAAAGAGGTCATGGAGATCGTAAATGTAGGTAATACTTACGTAATAAAGTACAACAACACTGAATTTGCCACAGATACCTCAAGGGTTACAAACATACCTGTGGCCAGCTTCACAACAGCCTACGCCCGTATAAAACTTTGGGGGTCTATTGCATTCTCTTGGGCGGAGAGTATTGTATGCCGATACAGATAGCGTGATATTCACAGAGAGGGAGGGTGAATACATGCCCACTATTGGGGAGTTCCTCGGCGAGCTCACTGATGAGATCAAGGATGAGTATGGGGACAACGCATACGCCGACTCTTTTGCCTCAACAGGACCTAAGACTTATGGGGTACGGGTCAGGGTGGGGGAGGAAATGAAATATATCGTGAAGGCAAAGGGTATTACGCTCAACCATGCGAATCGGGAGGTTGTTAACTTTGAGTCGTTGAAGGATCTAGTATGTTTGGATGAACAACCTCCCCAACTAATTGTAGGCACCCACAATTTTCGGGCGCAGAAGCTGGGGGGCGTGAAGGAACTTAGGGGTACGATGGTGTGCCGTAACACCTATAGGAAACGTTACCAGTTACCTGGTACCTATGATACCGTACCCTTTGGATACCAATGATGCTTCTAACTCACACGTCTTGTATATAATCGTATCTATTTGTAAATATATATATATAACTTGAACATCTCGTTTATTAAATCGTATTTGTAAATATATATAACTTGAATATCTCGTTTGTTAAATAAATCATGTTTCAAATAGCGTTTCACTTTCTCCTTTGTGTGTGTGTGTGTGTGTGTGTGTGTGTGTGTGCAGGTGAAAGTTCTAAGCTCCGCCCACTGTAAGACCGTGAGTCATGCTACTATCTGGGAGTCCCTGCGTGGTCAGTCGACCGCAGTAAGCCCGAGAGATCAGACGTGTATTCAGATCAGACGTGTATTCAAATGGCTACCTTTAATATTACTTGCACAACGTTTACGAAATGGTATTCAGTAAAGTGCCAGGATGTGGTGGATACCGAAAAACTTCCTATTCCTCCCTCCTATGCCTCTTTTAAAAACACATTGGATTGTGCGAAGTTCCAAGATGTACAAATACTCTACGGATGTTCTGGTGAGACCGTTGAAGGCTTTCGTTGCACAGACGATGTGCTGAAGTATACTGCAGAGCTAAACTTTATAAAGTCTCACATACACCGTGAAGTAAAAGAAACAACGCGTGCAGAAGAGAAGCAGCAGGTATGGATAATGAGTCTTGCTGATGGGTGGTGTGACAAGCGGTATTACGTCATGCTACACCATGTCGATTACTCATACCCTACGACTGAAAATGTGAATCTCGTGATCATGGACAATCTTAAGTATTTTTATCACTATATTAACATATATCATGATGAGGTTCGTAGTGAGGTTGTGGCTAGTGCCCTGCGTGAATTTTTAACAGAGTTTAGAGACGAGTATCGTTTGATGGGCAGAAAGGAAAAATATGAACATATGTTCCTCTCAAATAGTGCGCCGGAGTGTGGAGATGTTTAGTAAAACATAAAATGTTCTTAGTTCTTATCCAAACTGTCTGGTGCGTAGGCTGGTAGTGATATTCTTGTACCGAAATATGTACAACAATTCGACTCGCGGTCATACGAACAAGCCCATTCACGTATCATCGAGTCAGCCGCCCGTCGAACCATTCCTGCCTACCTGCGTGCCTCACACGGCTCATAGTTATCTCAGAGCTTGAGCCGAGTGGACGTGCGCTCCTCGAATACGATGGAACTTCCTTTGAGCAGCATTCTCAACGCCTCGTACGATGTGTCCGTGACGAAATCGTTGTGCGTGTTCAGGCGTAATTCCGTTACCATTAGCTATGTACTGGAAACGGAATGTAGACCGACAAACAAACGGGTTTATTTAAGTATCGAGGAGATGAATAGAATCTTTGTGATAGTTGAGAAGTGGAGTGAAGATCGTTATAAAATACCTGCTAACGTAGGTACAAGAAGAGAGCAGATTAGTGACGCACCCTCATACGCCGTTGTATGTACGTTGTGTATAAATAACGATCGGCCGTGCATTGATATACGGCTGATGTGGAAGAATGCTTCTGATAATAACGCTCTTGTTCCTACGCGAAACCGTTTCATCCTCGACAGAATGTTTGAAATCGTCGGATTCCGTAAACTGAAACCTATATTAGACGCGCGTGTTACGGACATGCTTTATTTTGATACAGTACTTGAATACGCCTACACCGCTCTGCTCGATGGGTTTACCGAGTGTAGGGCTGGTGAGAATGGTCTAGAGCTGGACGTTTATTTAAAAAGTTTAGACTCTTTGAAATACCATGAACTTTGGTACAAAGCAATTGATCGGTACAAGGCTGAGCTCACCTACACCGTTCACCCTGAAGAACTATTTCTTTATATAACGCGCAGTTGTCGTAACGATTTAGAAGATTATTTCAATTGCCGCTATGTTGAGTGAGTTCACGATTGAAAAGCTCGAGTCGGTAGAAATAAACCCTCGATTGGAAAAGCGTGTTTATAAACTTGTGTTTAATAATGTAGCTAACGATGAACTCTTTGTGCGTGCTTTTGATTGTATTCTAGACGTATTTAAAGATGACTTACCAACCGGTTGTAAAGTGGGAACAAAAATAGTACTGAACGATATGAAAGCCCTTCATATCGAGTACAGGTTTCCCTATACTTTAAGCGGTGAAATATTATTAAGCCGCATATACTGCGTAATGCAGAGCAATAATGATGTAATTGTAAACTCGATTAAGACCGAGTTTAGTATTTTGAAAAAAAAGTGAATTGTATTTATATATATATTTTGCTTGACATTTCTCCTGTACTGTTATGTACATATTTCTATTGAAGTGTATATTTATCTCTATTTGAAATGTATATTTTAATTTATATATATCCATAATTGTGTGTATATATTTCCTGTACTGTTATATGCATATTCCTCAATTGAAATGTATATTTATTTTCTATATATTTATAATAAACAGAATGATGCAATGTTGTTTTACTTAATTGTTATGCCTTCTACTACCGGTATTCTTTTAAGAAATATAATAATGTATACAATGGTATCTGATGGAACGAAATCTTCTAATTGGAGAGAACTCACCATAATAATGGGTAAAAGTGGTATCTGGCAACTCAAGCCATTTACAGCCAACTGGCTGATTAGGCGTATATAATAATGTATACAATAATACTGCTAAAAAGAGGTATCTGGCAACTCAAGCCATTTACAGCCAACTGGCTGATTAGGAGTCTATAATAATGTATACAATGGTATTGCGGTATCTGGCAACTCAAGCCATTTACAGCCAACTGGCTGATTAGGAGTCTATAATAATGTATACAATGGTATCGCTAAAAAGAGGTATCTGGCAACTCAAGCCATTTACAGCCAACTGGCTGATTAGGAGTCGATAATAATGTATACAATGGTATTGCGGTATCTGGCAACTCAAGCCATTTACAGCCAACTGGCTGATTAGGAGCCTATAAAACAACGCCTACTCGGCTGAAGTCCTGCCAGGTGAACACCTCTCCTCCTCCTTTCTCTCCTCCTTCTTCCTCTTGGGGGATAACGCCGCCTCCAAGTTTTCCTTGTTGCACCTGCAGCATCCCCCCTTTGGGGGAATTTTTTTCCTTTTTTTCCTTTTTTTTGCACCCCTCCCCCTTTGCAACCCACAACACACACACCCTTTGCAACAACCCCACCCCTTTGCAACATTACGTCATCACTTGCAACATTCTTGCACTCTCCCCTTTTGCGGCTATACTACTCATGTACACCCTCTATTACATTTGGCAAGGTAAGATTACTATTGTTAATTTTATTAACCTCCTTTCAGAATTCCCTACTGGAACTATTGCTATTGCCTAATTTCCTGGCTAGAGATTCTCTTCGAAGATTCTCTTCATTTTTCCTTATAAATCTAAGAGCACCCTTGAATCTAGCACGAGTTATATTTTCCAGTTGGAAGAGTTTCCCCTGCCTAGGTTTCCCCATAGCAACCCATTCCACGTCAATATAAAATGTTATTTTGAACAAATTGTTACTCCTCTTTTAACAAAAACTTTTTGCTCATCACTTACTCAAGACACGTTTTTATGCATGATAATAATTTGTTACTTTCACTTATATTATCATATATACAAGACACGTGCTGAAATTACATATCTTGTCATTTACTAGTTTTATGTATTTGTAGTGATGAAGTGTTATGTAACACTTGAGGTAACACCCCCCACCCCCATGTAACACTGTAACACCTGGCCTAACACCCCCCTCCACCCCCTTCTACGTTACATAATTTTTGAATGGCCCCTAAAGTATCTTAAGAGTTACTTAAGGCCTACGATGTCAGAGAAAGATTAAACGTCTTGCTTTATTATTCGTTCATGAGTATAATAAATTAAATATTGACGAAGTTATTGATGAATTTGCCAGTAGTAGTCGACTACTTGATTTCAAAGCGTAGGCTCTGCATAGTATAACTGATTTTGTGATCAAACAGTCTCTTATTTGTATTTGGGTTAAATACGATTTATGTTATTTTAAGTTCTTTTTTCAACTAAAACTAAACTAGTTTTAGGATCTTATGACTGTCAATGTAGTAATTTGAGTAATATACGAATAAGCAAGACATATTGATATCTTCTCTCTTTCATGTGCATATTATTCAGGGATATCTACTATACAAGCAGTTGCATATACTAATTTAGCGAATATATCACTACAGTCCACAAATTCCATGCAATTGTTTAAACTTTCGGTACAGAGTAAAAATCGCATGTCCATCATTGACAAGTTTATATTATACTAGCGGGTTACCCGGCGTTGCCCGGGTTTTTGCAACCCGCCCTTCGTGCGGGTTGCAAAAATATCCCAGCTGAAGGTCGAATATTTTCTCTTTAACCAAACTATTACGACTTAACCTAACCAATCGTCAAGGGCGTACAATTAACCCTTCGTGCGGGTTGCAAAAATATCCCAGCTGAAGGTCGAATATTTTCTCTTTAACCAAACTATTACGACTTAACCTAACCAATCGTCAAGGGCGTACAATTAACCCTTCGTGCGGGTTGCAAAAATATCCCAGCTGAAGGTCGAATATTTTCTCTTTAACCAAACTATTACGACTTAACCTAACCAATCGTCAAGGGCGTACAATTAACCTAAAAAAAATAAATAAAAAACAATAAATTTTTTTTAATTTATTTATTTTTATTAAGAGAAGAGGATTCTTTATACTGTACGGCATTGACGATTGGTTAAGTTAAGTCGTGCTATTTTCGTTAAATTTTATTTATAAAATAAATAAATAAATAAATAAATAAATAGCACCATTAAATTCCTTGTAAAAAACTGGTTATTATGAAGTTATTTTAAAATTTGTAAGTTCAACCGTTTGGTTTTCTATAGCGAATAACTAAACAAATAAACAAACTTCCTCTTTTATATATATATACTAGCAGGTTACCCGGCGTTGCCCGGGTAACCTAAAACCCGCCCTTCGTGCGGGTTCTAAAATATCCCAGCTGAAGGTCGAATATTTTCTCTTTAACCAAACTATTACGACTTAACCTGACCAATCGTCAAGGGCGTACAATTAACCTAAAAAAATAAATAAAAAAATAAAAAAATTTTTATTTATTTATTTTTATTAAGAGAAGAGGATTCTTTATACTGTACGGCATTGACGATTGGTTAGGTTAAGTCGTGCTATTTTCATTAAATTTTATTTATGAAATAAATAAATAAATAGCTAGCAGGTTAAGTTAGGTTAGGTTAAGTTAGGTTAGGTTAAGCTTTAACGAAAATATCACGACTCAACCCAACCTAACCTAACCAACCTAACCTAACCAACCTAACCAACCTAACCTAACCAACCTAACCAACCTAACCTAACCAACCTAACCTAACCAACCTAACCAACCTAACCTAACCAACCTAACCTAACCAACCTAACCTAACCAACCTAACCTAACTAACCTAACCAACCTAACCAACCTAACCTAAATTGAATGGAAAACAATAAATTTTTTTTTATTTATTTATTTTAGGTTAATTGTACGGCATCGACGATTGGTTAGGTTAAGTCGTGCTATTTTCGTTAAATTTTAAATAAATAAATAAATTTTAAATAAATAAATAAATAAATAGCACCATTAGATTCCTTGTAAAAAACTGGTTATTATGAAGTTATTTTAAAATTTGTAAGTTCAACCGTTTGGTTTTCTATAGCGAACAACTAAACCAATAAACAAACTTCCTCTTTTATATATATATATATAGAGAAGATATATAAAAAAAAATAATATATATATATATTATATATATATATATATATATATATATATATATAAAAAAAATAAATAAATAAAAAATAATAAAATATATATATATATATATATAAATATATATATATATATATATAAAAAAAAAAAATATATATATATATAATATATATATAATATATATATATATATATATATATATAAATAATAAAAAATAAAAAAATAAAAGAAGATATATCAAATTTAATTTTTTAAAATAGCAAATAGCTAATGGCAAAATGTGCCCCCCCTCCATTTGGTTAGACCTATATACGCCACTGTACATATTAACCAGTCATCAGGGGCGTACCTAAAGTATTTGACACCCGGGGCGGATCCTTCCTTTGGCACCCCCGATAAATAATTTTAAAATTTAAACACAGAAAAATATATTATGTTTGCAAGTAGATTTTTAAACAGTACAGTACTGTCGTAAACAAATTGGAAATAAGAAAAATGCAGGACACTCAAAATTCAGTGAACAGGTAATACTGCATTTTATTTTATACAAAAAACACAGGAAATCCAATCTCAACTCTCAGCCTATTTTTCAAAGGTAAAATAGAGAGGATTCACAGTCTCTGCTTTCGAGCCTTAATTTCTGCAAATTGATCAATGACCTCATCAAAATTCACCTTCTTTGCATATTCATGTTCAATTGGAAGTAAAGCCAGATTTGTCAATCTTGTCTGACTCATGGTTGAGCGAAAGAAATTTTTTATCAATTTCAATTTGGAAAAACTTCTTTCACATGAAGCAGTAAACACACAGACAGTCAAAAAGAATCTCAAACACAGTGACAAGCTTCGCAAAGATTCACAAAATCCCATTTCACAATAAACTCCAGAAACTGCAATGCTGTCCATTTCTTTGCCTCTTCAACGCTGATTTTGGCAGCTTCCAAATGCCTCCGAAGTCGTCCAATTTCCACACTGATATCTTCATCAGAGAATTCATCGAAAATCTGAGTCAAATTTGGAATATACTTCCGAAGTTCTTCTGTTGCAACAACCAAAGTGTTTGGCTGAATAACAGCGAAGATTGACAGAATTTGATCCATTGCCTTAGAACGAATTTCCAATTCTTAATGAAGGCGATCAAGACATTCAAACATAGCCTTTTTACTTCCTCTGGCAATGTGAGACCAGCATCCTTTGCCATCTCTCCTGGCATCCTTTTTCGGAGCTTTACTCTCCCTCTTCTCTCCATAGAAATGTCCATTTCCTCACACTTTGTAGTTGCATAATGAATGGCCCTCTCCACAATTTCATTGCACTGATCTTCAAGAAACAGTTTTAGAGCTTGGAGCTTCACGATGCACTTTTCAAGGCTGATTCCAACTGTTTGCAAATACTTTTGTGTGAGATTAATTTCTTCCAGGACTTCACACCAGAAAGAAAGGTAACTCAAAAAAGAGAAATCACAGACAGCAGACAGCAAAATATGAGCTGATCCTCTTGTGTCCACATTTTCTTTGGGATCGCACAGTACTTCAAGGGTTGAGGTCAGCTTTTCAAAATTTGCCTTCACTGGTTTCACAGCCTCATATTGAGCACTCCAGCTTGTCTGGGAAAGTCTTTTGACTGTCATGCCTACATTCTCCATCAGCACTTCCCATCGATGAGTTGAGACTGAAAAGAAGGAACAGACTCTCTCCAAGGTTAAAAAAAAAGTCACACATGAAGAAACGGTTCCAAATGAGTGCACTCCGCAAAGGTTCAGAGAATGATTTGCACAAGGCAAAAACAAAGCCTTGGGATTAATCTCTCTGATCTTTGAGTGAACACCACCATGAATCCCAGCCATAGTTGCAGCGTTGTCATATCCTTGACCACGGCACAGGTTTATGTCCAGTCCATCTCTCTCCAGATGTCTCAGGATATCCCCTGTGAGCTCAGCAGCAGTCTTTCCGGCAATAGGGAAGAATCCCAAGAATGATTTCTTTACTTCAGCTTTGTCACATTCAATATGGACGTATCTGATCACTTCACACATCTGATCAGTGTGGGACATATCAGGAGTGCTGTCAAAATGAATCCCAAAATACTTCGCTTTCTTGATATCGGCCACTATTTTCTCTTTGACGTAATTCCCCAAAAGGCAAATGAACTCATTCTGAATCTTTGGAGATAAATACGAAGCCACTCTCCTCCCAGATGGAATAGAATGCTTAATCCTTACAAAATGTTCTTTCAATATTGGATCATAATTTGACAGCAACTCTACCAATTCCATGAAGTTTCCTTTGTTGCTGATGACATGTCCTCTTTGTGACCACGAAAAGGAAGATTCTGGTGAGCCAGAAACAAGGTTACGTCCAAGAGGCAATGTAAAATATCCCTCCATTTCTTTCTCTCCTTGTCCATTGTTGCTTGATGAACTTGATCAATGGTTTTTTGAAGCTTCAACCCTACTCTCAAGGTCTTCCATTTCTCTAGGCATGAGAGATGCTGCTCAGAAGTCTCATGGTCAGACACCTTTGGGTTTAGCTTCCACCATGCTTGAAACCCAGTGACAAAGCTGGATGTTTCAATTCCTTTGTCATCAAGAGCAAACAGTCTGCAGCAAAAACAAAAACTTTCTGATGGAGTAAACCATCCATGTTCTCTAAACTTTCTCACTATTTGGCATAGCCTTATAGAACCATGCAGTGGTCAGCTGTCGACTCTTCCCTTTGGATTTCTCTCCTTGTCTTTGAACTGCACTGAAAGGTCCATCCGTATTTTGGAAGGGTTCACTTCCCCTCTTAATAAGATTAACTCTCAAGTCATTTGGAACCGGGATTGGCCAAGCAGCGACATCAGAATAAATTGAAAATCTATCCGTCTCCTCTTCTTCATCAGAGTCTTTCTCCTGTTGGTGTCGACTTCTGCTGGCGTCTCCTTCCTCTTCATCAGTTTCACTGCTTTTAGAAGATGAATTGCCATCCTCCAATCCTTGCTCTCTCTCATTTGAATCCTCTTGTGAAGATGCTTCTTGTATTTGCCCTTCAGATTCATCAGGCTGAATATCTTCAGGATTTTCTTCTATTACACTTGATGTTGAAGGCGTCACATACTTCAAAATTGATCCGGACATCGCCTGAGCCACCTCTTCTCTTGCCTTCTTCATTTTTCTTTGTTGGAATCCACTGGGTCGATTTCGCTTCATAGTGGATGTTTTCTGCAAAATTTTAAAATCAAAAGGTATAAAGCATGAACATGCATAACAAGCATGAACTATTATGACTTGAAATACATTAACTGAACAAATTGTCTGTGATTATTATTATTATTTTTTTCGGGGGGCGGGGGGGAGTGCAAACAACTCCTAAAAAAGCAGAAAACTATGAGCATTACTCACAAATAACTAGACCACTGCCAAAATGAAAATTAACAGTATATCCAGTAAATAAAAAAGTAAAAAATATTTATTACAACAGAAAAGCTTCAAACAAGTGGTTCTCAAACTTTTTCCAACCAGATACCCATTGAGTTATCAGATTATCAACCCAGACAAGCAGAGACAATTAATTATCATTATTATTACCATTATTAATTATCATTATCATTTATACACACTTAAACATCACTAAGATACCACATTGTCAAAAATTACTGGACACTGGTATAAGTACCATGATATTGTTATAAACACCAGCAGTTTATGCTTTATCATAATTATTAATGAAACATACCTCGCTAACAAAGTGAACAAGACTTGGAATGTCAGTTGCAGCCAGCTGGCTATGCTCAACAAACTGATGACTAAACCGTCAACAAACGTTCGCCTTTCGATGTAATTTTTATCAAATATTTAATTTTTCGTTTGTAAATTTTGTATTGACAATAAAAATAAAAATTTATTTTTAGTGGAAATTAACATTAAGCTGTTGTAATAGTTTAACATTTTTAATTTTTTTTCTTACTTTGGCGAATTTTTCATTTGGTTTGAAAACTTGTACTGGTATTTCAACTCTCCCGATGACACCCCCCCTCCTGGCTGTTACCCAGGGAGGACTGCCCCCTCGCAACTCCCTTAGTACGCCACTGCCAGTCATTTTACATAAATGGCAAGTTTTGAACAAATAAAATATTTTATGAAAGCTGAATTTTTTTTCTCTCTAATAACATAAAATTTGTTGTGTTTGAAAAGGAAAACCGAAATTAGAGAATAAAAGTAAAATCGAATCAAAGACGAGACATTAAAATAGTATTCCATTATAATTACCTCGAGCATTTTCTTTGAAATGAATAATGATATAAAAAAATGGAGTTAAGGGGAACATTTATTTGTTTATTTTTAATGACTTTGTGTTTAACTGATTTTTTATTATAAGACTTATATCTTAAACTACATATAACAAATGCTTGTGTAGTTTAATTATCTTTTTTTTCATTTTATCACACTAACCTCGATAGGCCCAGTGGCTTCATGTTTTCCAAATGTAATACAAACAATAAACAAAACATCTTTATTCATAGCCATCAACATAACATAGAAGTACAATCTTACGTATACACTGAACTTAATACACAAATAAGCCGTAGGGTTGCCATTCGTCCGTATTTTCCCGGACATGTCCTCCATTTAGGTCTCGAAATCTTCATCCGGAAGTAATTTTTAAAATTCTTCAAAAGTCCGGAATTTCAGCTTCCATCATTTTCTCCACGGAAAAAAACATGAAACGGTCCTGCATTTAAGGCATTTTAGCAATTTTCAACCATAATCTAGCCACTTTCGCTATATTATTTACGTGTGTTGACAACTATGACGGTGACCGGTGGTTGGCCAGTCTTTAACCTGCAGTGACAGTGTTTGATCTTAGTCTTTGTTGTGGGTTTGTCGCTTGTTGCCACAGCTAGTGCTTACGAATGCAAAAAACTTCTTTTTTTTCTACGTGAAGGTCAAAATATGAAAATAAAAACCCACTCTAATAGACAGAGTTTATTTCCACGACAGTTTCGACGCCACTGACCCCCCCCCCACCCCGGTGGGGGGGGGGGGGGGCAGGATGTCTTCGGGAACGTCCTCTTTTTTTGAATGTTCAGATATGGCAACCCTAAAATAAGGCCAACATAGACACTTACAGTAACCTAGTATACTGTTTGATTAATTATCTGACAATTTTATGTATATTGTTATTACATGAGACATCATTAAGTGAAAAAATCATTTGTATACGCAAGAGAAAATAATTGTAGCTTAATGAAAAAATCAGAGAAATTATGAAAATAAAAAAAGAGTTTAATAAAAATGCTGATGAATTATGAGAAGCTGAGTTCAGATATAATTTGGTGGTAACTATATTTTAAATTATTAATTATACAACAACCAAAACATCTTTGTTGCGGAGCATTCACAATCCATAGCCACTTAACCTAACATACAAGTACAATCTTACGTATTATACACTGAACATAATACAAAAATAAGGCCAACAATAGCCACATAAGGACTTAACCTAACATACAAGTACAAAAATAAGGCCAGCATAGCCATTTAACCCAACATACAAATACAATCTTATTATAACACAACTAAATATATTGAAAGGGAGTTTATTCCTCGTAGGCCCAAGCGCGTTAGAAATCGTGGTAGGCCGAAGTGGTGGACTAGGGAAGTAGGCGAGTTCATAAACGAGCGTAATAGAGCGTATAGACTTAATAAGCGCAATGGCCAGGTAGCTAACTTTAATAGATATATCGAGCTTAGACGTCAGGTTAAAAGATCAGTTAGGAATGCTAAGCGTAATTTAGAGATACTTATAGCTGCGGATAGTAAACATAATCCAAAAAAGTTTTTTGAATACGTTAATAATCGTAAGCCGGTAAAAAATAACATAGGCCCTCTAGTGGATGTTAATGGCGCTTTGGCTTCTGACGCTCAGGCGATGGCGGGTATTTTTCAATAACTTTTTTGCGACAGTTTTTACCGTAGAAGACGTAAATAATGTCCCCGACGTGGACGATATCGTTCCATTTAGTAGCGAGACTATTTTGGATGAAATAACTGTTTACGAGGCTGAGATTGCGCATTATATCGATAGGCTAAAAGTTAGCAAGGCTCCAGGCCCTGACGCTTTTTATCCCAGACATTTGAAAGATTTGAAATTATCGTAGGCCCCTTAACGAAGATTTTTAATCAGTCACTCGAAACGGGGATTATTCCTTAAGACTTTAAATTAGCTAACGTCACGCCTATTTTTAAAAAAGGCGACCGCGCAGTAGCTAGCAATTATAGGCCCATTAGCTTAACGTCAATTGTCGGTAAACTTTTGGAATCCGTAGTTAGGGATCGTATCATCGATCACTTAGAAAGTAGATATTTGATTAATAGTAGTCAGCATGGGTTTCGACGCCATAGGTCTTGTTTAACTAATTTGTTAGAATTTTATAACGAAATAGTGCGCGAATACGATAGGTATAGAGCAGCTGACGTTATTTATTTAGATTTTAAAAAGGCGTTCGATACAGTTCCGCATAGGAGACTAATTGCGAAGGTTAAAGCGCACGGTATACGCGGTCAGGTAGCTAACTGGTTAGAAGAATGGCTTCGTGCTAGGAGGCAGAGGGTCGTAGTTAATGGTAGTGAATCGGGGTGGTTAGATGTAGGTAGCGGTGTCCCACAGGGTTCAGTGTTAGGCCCATTGCTATTCGTAATTTACATTAACGACATACAGTAGATGTAGGATTGACTAGTAACGTGTCAAAATTCGCGGACGATACTAAAATAGGCGGTAAGGTTGTTAACGAGGACGATAGAAATAGGATCCAAGACGATGTAAATAGATTATGGAGTGGACAGATAAGTGGCAGATGCAATTTAACGTAGACAAATGTAAAGTTTTGCATATAGGTTCTCGCAACAATAATTACACGTACACGATGGATGATAGAGAGTTAGCAAGCGTTGACGAGGAAGTAGATTTAGGCGTACGCGTATCTAAGGATTTAAAGGTTAGGAACCAGTGCCTGGAGTCTTGCGCAAAAGCTAATAGGATGTTAGGCTTCATAGCGCGTAATTTCGAATTTAAATCGAAGGATATTATATTGCCCCTTTACAAGTCCCTAGTCAGGCCTCATTTAGAATATGCCGTTCAGTTTTGGTGCCCGTACTTGCGTGAGGATATCGATAGGTTAGAAAGGGTTCAGCGTCGTGCCACGAAACTTATTCCGTCATTGCGCAATAAGCCTTATGAAGATAGGATTAAAGAGTTAGACCTGTATTCACTCGAAACTAGGAGATTAATGGGGGAGCTTATTGAAGTTTTCAAAATCGTTAATAACATGGATAACGTAAATTTTGACAAATTGTTCACTTTCGATAATAGTAATATTCGCAATAACGGATTTAAGTTGCGTGGCAGACGTTTCATTACTAATATCGCTAAAAACTTCTTTACGTTTAAAGTAATTGATAAATGGAATAATCTTCCCGCGTCAGTCGTTCATTCTACCAGCGTTAATGTGTTTAAGAACCGTCTTGACAGACATTTTAAAAATATTAACGTTGTTTAAAATTAAAAAAGAAAGTTAACAACAGGAGCTCTGGTGGTGGTGCTCGAGGATGAGTCTGTTGACGATGAATGCCAGCTTGTGACATGCCAGCGTGTGATGCTAGCAATAAAAAAAAAAAAAAAAAAAAAAAAAAAAAAATTAGACTAACACGAACGTAGATGTAGCTTGTAGCGTAAACTAACCCACTTTTTGTTTAACTTTACCTACTTTTTTTACTTTGCATGTCTGTAACTCTCTCTTCTTGCATGTTTGTAGTTTGCATGGTATGACTGTGAGTTAAGACTGTGTTTGCATGGTTTGTAAGCGTTCTTATTTTACTTCTTTTCATCTTTCACCCCTCTCCTATTTTCTCCGACTATTTTTCTGACTTGTCGGCAGTGGCCGGCGGATGATGATGGTGAGTCTTTTTTCCTCTTTTTCTGAATGAATGTTAACCCACGAGTGATAGGTGTTGCTACTTACTTAACCCCTTCTTCTCTTCTCTTAACCCCCTACTCTTTCCTTTCTCTCGGGCTAACCTTAGAGTGGATCTTAGGGTCTTTGTTAGCCTTAGCTTCTGTAGATCTTCTGTAGATCTGTAGATAATCTTTGCTACATTACAAAAATAAGGTACTTGTAAACCAGCAGTTGTCTGAACCAAGACTGCCATTATAGTGCCATGCAGGTGAGAGGTAGACAGTATCTGAAGACAGGACATTGCACAATAACACATATAATGAAAATTATATATATTCTTCCGGATTAACATTTGGCTGGCAGTAGGTTACGCTTAGTAAATATAAAACTGGCACGGCACCAATTTGGTTCCGTACATAGCATACGAAAAATATTATTATAAGGAACAAAGTTTACTCAATATTCATAGCAGTTTTTGTGTAGTTCCAACACAGATGGGATGTATACAATGCAGTACATTAAGTTCTAAAACAATAAGTTTTAATTGATTCTGAACACATACCAGATTTCCTTACTAGCATGTTACTCTGTACATTAGAGTGGCCCACTTTTCAATTTTTTTTAAAAGTATAGGTGATCGTGGTTTTTCCCATTATTTGGCACTATACTAGCACATTGGTACCATTTTTACAAAAATTGATCAATATTTAGGGGTCTTGCATCGACCTTGAAATTACTAGTTTTTTTTTAAATGTGTACTTTTTAACTTTTTACTGAATCAAGATAAATCATTAAGTAGGGATGTTTTCTGAATCCTCTTGATGAGAGAAGTCGTTTGGTGTGCCTGCCAATGTCATACGACTAACGGTTTAAAGGTTGTGCCTGTATACAGGTAATACCAATGTGCTAGTATAGTGCCAAATAATGGGAAAAACCACGATCACCTATACTTTTCAAAAAAATGAGTCACCATACCCTGGCGGAATGTATAATGTATATAGGTAATTAGAAAATGCACTATGCCTGTGCCAGGTACCTAACCTATTTCTTTTTTTACAGATCATAACATTTTGAAATTCTGTCTGAGTTCCTCATCCTTTGTCATGGACAAATCGATGGCAACCATAACTGGAGGAACTCTTGAAGCTACAAATAGAGAGTCATCAAAAGGAAAGGCGAAAATAACATCGCTACCTTCTCTAAGATCGGCCTCGGAAATTTTTTTAGTTGGCCAACCGTCGTCCTCCATCAGTGGTAGCAAATTGCCAACAACACGGCAGGTTTTGCAATACTTCTTCAGTGTTATCCAGTACACTGCTAACAGGAAAGACGCATTCAAAGAAACCGTAAACAACGTCTTAAAGTTTTGGAACATGGCCCGCATTAAAACAATCACAAAGCTCAACTGCGAACGGAAGCTAGAGGCATTGAGGAAAGAGTGGCACTTACTCCAAAAGCAGAAAACGAGAAACTGACGCCGGAGGAAAGCGGCAGAAGTTTTCGGACAGTGTGGACAAGCTGTGGGATATTGGAGCATCTGACGCTGTCGAAGATATAAAGAAGAATCGACTGCTGTCCGACAAGGACAAGAAAGAAGACATTGACTTCTACCTCGATCAACGTGGTCCTCGGGTGGCAACGATGAGCGGGAACGATAAAGTTTTCGCTGTAAAAAGAAAGCTACAGGAAGGAAGAAAACGTCCTCGCCAGGAGCCGCAAACCTCAAAGTGTGCATACGAAACCGGAGATGAGGCCATGGAGAATGATGATACTGGCATGTCAGGAGAGTCGGAGACAGAACTAGCGTTCCCCCTGCCGAAAGAGCCAAGTGTGTCTGTCAATCTTCCTCGCCGCATCCTTAATGCACCTGCTGTCATGGAAGTGGCTGATCGTTTCCGCATGTCCAATAATCAGGTGCGTATTGTGTATAGTATTCATCGATAGCGTCAGTTTTAAAGTGTCCCGTAACCCACATGTATTCTTGACAGTTTCCTTTCCACTTTCCATTCTCTACATAGGTAAGCATTGTGGCTGCTATCACACGTTCGGCGGATCCACCAGCAGACCTCAATCAGTTCAGCATCTCGAAAGAAACGGCTCGCCGGGGAAGAGTGTCACATCGCCGTGAAGTGGCGACGGCTGTGAAGGACTCCTTCACGCCACCGAGGCACACTGTTGTCCACTGGGATGGCAAAATGGTCAAGGTCAGTTGATTAAGTTTTCATAGCTATCAATTTAGTAATGAGATTCATGAAGCATAATGTCAATTAAAAAGAGAACTGAATGTGAACAAAAATAGGTTACTTTACAACCATGAAATTGAAATATATGGCATGTGTTTCAGAACTTCCTTGGAACGACGGAGCACCGCCAAGCAATTCTCATCTCCGGGGCTCCTCATTGCACAGAAGGAAAGTTGCTGTCAGTCCCAGCTGTTGCTGACGGCACCGGACTGTCGCAGGCGCGGGCAAGCATACATGCTCTCGAAGATTGGGGATGTGAGGAGAGCGTCATCGGACTCTGCTTCGACACCACTTCCATCAACACGGGGAGGGTGCAGGGTGCAGTTGTCCAGCTGGAAAACATGCTCGGGTGACCGCTACTCCAGCTGGGATGCCGTCATCACGTCCTAGAACTTATCTTGGGGGCAGTAGCCGTCACCCTGCTCGGAAGGACTACGGCACCAACTGATCCTTTGTTTCAGCAGTTGAAGAGAAGGTTAGTTCATTTTTTGTGCAAGGTAAAGTTAGGACACACATGATATTCCACTAGTTCATAAAACAGCAAGCCAAACCAGACCTTCAGAGTTTTCTCACACAATTTTCTTGTTTATTATTTTTGAAGATGGGACGAGCTCGATCTCTCGACCTACTGCAAGCTGCAGGTCGAGAATCTGGCGGAGAGTACGTGGCTAATAGAACTCCGGGACGCGGCGGTCAGCTTCCTGAGCACAGCTTCTGGTTTCGTCAGAGACGATTACCGGGAAGTGGCAGAGATCACGCTCCTGGTACTCGGGGACACAACCACGCCGTGGCATTCACCTCATGCGCCCAGGAGCCTACCACCACGCAAGATGGATGGCTAAAGTTAGTATTTTCAAACAAAAATAATCTAGAGATAAGTTTAAATGTTATTCAAAGATAAACATTTCATTATAACGCAAACAAAGTAATTGGTAACAATAAACCTGTCTTACTTACAATGGTGCCTATTCTGTTTCAGGTCATCTACTACACAAAACTGCTGATGTTCAGTAGGCAGCTGGAGCTCGACGCCGAGCTGGTCGATAAACTGCACAGGATCGTGGTGTTCATCGCTCTAGTAGTATAGCCGCAAAAGGGGAGAGTGCAAGAATGTTGCAAGTTATTATGTAATGTTGCAAAGGGGGTGGGGGGGTTGCAAAAAAGAAAAAGAAAAAAAAAGAGTACTGGCCTTTGTTGCCAACCGGGGTTGCAAGGGGCATGCAACTTGGGGGCGGAGTTCTCCCCCAAGCTATTCCCCCCAAAGGGCCAGAAAGGAGAGAGGAGAGGTGTTCACCTGGCAGGAGCCAAGTGCATATTAAGACTTCAGCCGAGTAGGCGTTGTTTTATAGGCTCCTAATCAGCCAGTTGGCTGAGCCAAGGGGGGAGGGGTACACCTGAAGGAGAGAGAGAGAGAAGTTGCCTTTGATTGCAAGGCATGCAACTTGGAGGCGGAGTTCTCCCCCAAGTTATTTTCGTTTACCTAACCTAAGAGGCCTCTAAGGGGTTTTCCCAAAGGGCCTGAAAGAGAAGGACCAGAGGTCCTTGCTCGGCTGGGAGCCGAGCTTGAATGACTCCGTCAGTCGTCTCTCGGTCTTTTATAAACCTCTATTCTGGCTGAGTTGCCAGATAGCGCCATGTATTCAGTTGCCAGATAGCGCCATGTGTCCCAGATAGCAAAAACCATATATTAATCATCCATTTAAATAGTGTACCACAATATATATTTATATGACGGTAGTTAATCCAATTAAATTCTGTTTATTAAATAAATAATTTTTACACACTTAATCTTTATTATTATTAAACCTGGAATTGCATACCTTTCCAGTTTTTTTCGCAATGATCGGATTGTTCTTGCTAGATATATATTATTATGCATCATTTTAATGAGAAAGAAATGTTCTTTAATATTATGTTTATTAAATTCTCCTAAAATAATTATATAAGACCAAAGTAATGGTCTGACGTTGGAAGAAAAAAAAAGTAGAGAGAAGTTTAGTCTTGGAGGCCTCTTAGCAAGACAAGTCTCCCATCAAAATTAGTTTTCTTTACTTACTTTAGCTTCAAATTTTATGGGTAACTTGCATATCTGAAAAGAAAATGAGTTTCACTGCCTCAATGAATAATAAATTAATGTTTTTTGAGAACGCTATCGCTATTGGCCTAGCCTAATTATTGATACCTACACCCCGATACACTTGAATCATTACACACGATGTCAGTATCACTCACTTCAAGACATTATTGTATAGAAATAAGGTAACACAAGTACTACAAGAAATAAATAAAAGAAGTACCCACAAACAAATCTGTAGTGAAACAAAAAAAAAAGGCAAAACAGGCCGCGTGACCCTGAACATTTTAATGAGAAAGAAATGTACTTTAATATTATGTTTATTAAATTCTCCTAAAATAATTATATAAGACCAAAGTAATGGTTGACGTTGGGATGAATCCAATTAAATTCTGTTTATTAAATAAATAATTTTACACTTAATTTTTATTATAAATATTTAAGTCACGAATAACGAAAATTTACGAAACAATTCATTTAAAAGTTGAAATTAGCCAAAACACAATCCGCTAGAGGAAAGGAATTCCGAGAATCTGGTCAAATCGGTTCACCTATTGCCAGAGGCGATTTTTTTTCTGACCATAATTACCTTTCTCCCAGACAGCTTGAACAAAACCTCTCGACTCCATTTCTTAGATATGCCCACAATTATATATATATATATATATATATATATATATAGAGAGAGAGAGAGAGAGAGAGAGAGAGAGTTTTGTTCAAATAACGGGATATGCTTGTATCTTTTGCCATTGTGTTCGAACACAATTGTTCGAGCACAATTGTTCGAAAACCATAGTTCGAAAAAGTTGTTCGAAGCAACAATTATTCGACGTTATAATTGTTCGAATGAACAACCAACTAAATAAAATCTTAGTTGCCAAGACGCAAATACGAAGATGTAAATAAGAAGGTTAGCCTCTTCATTTAAACTATAACATTTATAGTGCTGCAGTAGTATACCACCCTTAAAATGGCAGAGTTTGTTTCTAGTGAGAAAGGAAATCCAAATCGAAAACCATACCCATATTATGTTATATCAGTCAGGGTGAGTCTTCTGCCACGTCAGGCGTACGCTAGGTTAGGCTGTAGAGCAATTTCCCCATGTCATCAACTTTCGGACAGTCAGGGATCGTTGGGCGTGATTTCCGACTTTTCCAAAAATATGTGGCCGTAAAATTACCTACTGTACTTACCCCTACCATACCTCTTTGTTTAGGAGTGTATCGTACTTACTGATGTCATGCAGGGATGACACTAATAACATGTAAGTAAAAATAAGAACCGGAAACTATAAAAAATCTATTAAACCATTCTTAAAATTAAATGCTTTACTCCATTTATAATGAAAAGGTACGACTTGTGACGTCATTCGGCTACTGAGAGTTATTAGCAAGGGAAACTCTGAGTAAATGGAATTATATTTTCTCGAAAACTATGGGTGATGAAAAATTCTGAAACCGGAATCAGTATCAAAAGTTTACAAGAATCACCAAATAATTTTCGTTGTACCCTAGTGCAATTTCTCGCCGAATTAGAAAGGTTTTCACTCCGCCTTAGCCCACAGTTTAACGTGGAAACTGAATGCTTTTTTAAAATATAATTAGGCTATATTTCTTTATTATAAAATAAGTTAACAATTGAAATTATGCTAACACAAGAATTTGTGAAAACCAATACTTGTAAGTAAAAATAAAAATATAATATAAGGACTACCATAGAAATGTAAGTGTCTATAATTTATTCACAAGAAACACGATTTTATATATATGTTTACTCGTCCGGTCCCGTTATAGCGGACTGGTACACGTCATAGCTCCACCAGCTACATCGGCAGCCAATCACACGAACATCTGGTCTTTTGGGCGGAGCTTGGCGATTGTGCATATAAAAGGGGATATTTTTCAGTTGGGAGTAACAGTAGCTATTTTCGCGTCAGTGAATAATCATTCCCTCCACCATGGACCTGTACGTCTCCCAGATTTGTACGAAGAAAGTGATACTGCAGCATTAACGACAATTAGTCTTTTTAACGCAATTGACCGTGGTGAATTATTTCCAACGCAAACCGTTGAAGATATTTGCAGTGACGCTCCTTACAACCCGACGCAAGGGACTACCATAGAAATGTAAGTGTCTATAATTCGATATATATATACATGGATGGGCTGTAGTATCTCGTCAAATAGATACTCCCAAAAATTTTTGGTCAATCAATGTTATTTGTTTTACTTCTTATCCCCATTATGCTAAAATCGAAATTTTTATGGCAATCAATGTTATTCCTCTTAAATGAACCAAAGATATCTTCACATAATGGGGATCTGTCTGTATACTCTGTATATGTTTTAAAAGAATGAACATTATTCCTTTAAGGTCCGATGAGGATTTGACACGTGTTATACAATCTTTTGAAGAATCTCGTGTCATGAACACGGAGGATATACTGATCAGTCAGCAATGTCACACATCCTCCACCATGGACTGTACGTCTCCCCGGAATTGTATGAAGAAAGTAACACTGCAGCATTAACGCAATTAGTCTTTTTAACGCGATTGACCGTGATGAATTATTTCCAACGCAAACCGTTGAAGATATTTGCAGTGACGCTCCTTACAATCCGACGCAAGGGACTACCATAGAAATGTAAGTGTCTATAATTCGATTATATATATATGGAGAGTTGTAGTATCTCGTCAAATAGATACTCACCAAAATTTTTTTATGCAATCAATGTTATTTGGTTTTACCTCTTATCCCCATTATGCTAAAATCGAAATTTTTTATGGCAATCAATGTTATTCCTCTTAAATGAACCAAAGATATCTTCACATAATGGGGATCTGTCTGTATACTCTGTATATGTTTTAAAAGAATGAACATTATTCCTTTAAGGTCCGATGAGGATTTGACACGTGTTATACAATCTTTTGAAGAATCTCGGAACACGGAGGATATACTGATCAGTCAACAATGTCACACCGAAATAATGTAAGTGTTTTTCAATCTTTTTGGGATAAGAAGACACAAATATTTCATAAATTTATTAAATGAAAGAAATCAGTACAATAAACAACTACAGAATATACCGTTACAAATATACGAACAAAAAAACATTATAATATACAACGAGTACGTACAATTGGAAAACGGATTTTTATCTGTCTGCATACCATTTCATCGTTTCGGCGAGTGTGACACGGGTCAAATAAATTTAAAAAATTTATAAATTCTTTATCACATGACATATGCGTGAGAAATGAGACGCAGTACATTCCGCAAACATTAGTAAAATATCCTTGTACGAAACGGGTTCCATACAACTTCGGGAATATGTAACTGAGCGAGAAATTTTACAATAATAGGGTCACTCCAGGGTTGAGTACCGAGTGAATCAAAATAGTACAGGCGCTGTCTATTTTTAAAATAGACAGCGATCCAGTGAATCCTTCATTACCGATGACATCTGTGTTCACAATAAGACTACCGCATTCTCGCGTACTTGGCAAACTCAATGTTTCATTCTTCGCAAACACCGATAAATTTGGAACGTGTGACTCGCTCCATTACTTTCTGAAGTGTATTAGCATCCATTTAAAAGTCAGTGATAACGCTCCTAAATCTATCTACTTCTATTAGGGCTTGCGATTCGAGATATACTAGTACACTAATAGGAGCGTCTATAGGCTTGGCGAATTCCAGCCGCACTGAGATGTTTCCGCTCTGCTGTGGGGTTAAATGGGTATTTACGCTAGCAGATAAGTCAGGTGTAATGTCAAACGGATAAAGGTTAAATTGATCAATGAATTCTTCCTGCGTTACCCCATTACCAAGCTCATCACAATCACCTGCAATATGGTCAGATTACTATAGGCTCTGCACAAAGAGGTAACACAGCGTCTGATGAATAGTCCGTACCATTGTTCCACCCAAAGCAGTGCCATTAACGTATAGAGTTATATTTTTAAGTCCGAAATTCTCGAATTTAAAGGCACTCTTTTTATATTTTCCATTCACCGAAGCTGGTCCTGCATGCCGATTAATATCCTTTTAGGAAGATTTCCCAGGGCAATGTTTTCTATCTGCTTCGATGCCAACCCTGCAGGAACCGTATTAGTTTGATTTGCACTCTGTTAATAGGATATTTCACTGTAGCGTTTAGTAAATTTTTCTCAATTTCTAGTTGTTTTGGTGAACTTAATTTCACTCGCCGTACGCGGAGGTATGTGTCCATAATGTGAGAACAACGGGCTTTGCACCCTCTTCTTGATCCGCATCCAGATTTAAGCAGATCTCAGGACTCGTGCGGGTGAGCTTTATTTTCATATCCACCCCGTTCACAAGCAACTTCTCCTGGAAAGTGAAATCTGTGTGCAACCGTCCAAAACACTCGTATATTTTCTTTTTAGATTTTTAAATTTGTCCTTTATACTATTTTCATCTTTAGTTTGATAATATCCCTCGGCACTTAAAAAGGTAGCCTTCGCTTCTTTGGAAAAGTTGAGGACATTTTCCAGATAGGCTCGTAGATGATAGTACCCCGTGCCTGCCGATATGTTGGTCTGATTTAATATACGTCACACTGGTTGAATATGTAGTGCAGAAACTTTGTTTCAGGGATACAGCATATTTGTCATCGCAGACCGTTCCATCAGAATGGGCTATACGTAGCTTAGCGTACATGTGCACACAGCTTGGATCAAAAAAGTAAGGACCTGAGCTGGGTATCACGAATTCTATAGTGCACTCGGGAACTAATTGTGTTTAAAGGGTTAATTGTAATAAAGTCCTGTGCTCAATAGAAACTTGGGTTTGGATTTAGCTCAAAAAGGGACAGCTCCGATTTACAGCATTGTGAACTACATGGGTGATGAAGCGTGCCATGGCGAAATAGTGACTCCTCTCTCGACAAGTGGTAAACAACTATGATTCATGAGATCAATGTCCTTAGCTTATATCTGTCAAAAAAGTGGTCAACCATAGGTTTTCATTCGCTTACAGCAATTCTTTTTTGATAGCCTTTTACGTTTAATACCACGTGACCCTTCATCTTCCGGCAGCCCGCTTCTTCCCGCCACCACAGCATTTTTCTCTTTGCATCTTTGATGATTTCGCCCCATGTACGCTTTAAATGTTTTTTTAGAGCTTTTTAGGTTTAGCCCCGGCCAATATGTCTTCTGCAGTGCTAATACCTGATTGTAGCGCTTTCCTTCCAAGTATCTGGCACCCCTCTTCAGCAAAGGAACAGCCGTACGTAGTATGGATGAAAAAATGGACCCAAGTCCACTACCGCGCGGTATCGCACCCCTCGATAGACGGTGAAAGGCTTTCTATCCATTATAACTCAGTGCGTCGAAAGTGTAGCTTCACTGTTAAGCTTCCCGTTACCGAATGGGAAGTTTTTCACCCTCAATCGTTTCTTATATATTTGAGATATTGGTTATTAAATTAGTTGCGACATTCACATAATGGGGGTCTGTCATTGTAATACTCAAACTCCTTCCTCTATGGTGGGGATGTGAGCAATGCGCAGCAGGCGTGCCTGGGTATCCCCAACAAACTGGTGCTCCACTATATTACTGTAAATATAGCACATGTCTGGGGACCTTTCAGCCAATTTCTCCATCTTCAATTGATACATTAATCTGGACAAGTCATGCTGTGTCTCGTGAAATGTGTCTCTTTGGAAGGCTGCACTATATCGGCCATTGGCTAGAATTTGGAACTTTCTATGGTCTTTAATACATCTGTTAGTCTTTGATTTTAGGATTAGTGTATGTGCAGGGTTGTTTACGATTTCGTATACTAAATCATTCGTAAGGTTTGAGTTTCTTAAACTTACGTTTAAGCCTCTCAAACATCCTCGCCGAACCATATTGACCCGGTCCTAGTCTTACTTCTGTACTGTAATACCGTGCAACCTTAGTCCCGAGCGATACGCATAGTTTTCATCCATAGCTACCCCAGCTTTTTCACACTCGTCAATGTCTCTAAGAATCGTAAAAACGGTTTCTTTATGTTCAATATTTAAAAAGATGGTGTCCAGCTGAATTTCGCATATCCCCACCTCATACGAATCACGACCCAATTCAATGTGCTTGTGGAGCTCTGTTACAAAGTTGGCTAGTGTGTTGTTAGGGTGTACAGACAGGGACGAGGAGGACGGGAGTGTGACGTAGAAATGGTTAGGAGCCATGTTGCATACTATTTAAGCTTCATTATTGCATTAGCTTTTATATAGGTGTTGAAGCTTTCTGGGTACCCTAGCCATTTCACCAGGTACATTTTTCTCTTTCCTGAACCTTTGCTTCCTAAAATTTTCTCAATTTTAAACACATTTTTTTCTAAATTAAATGCAATTTTCTGCAATTCCTCGCGGTAAAAACCTCCTGAGATTTCTTCCCCATTCAAATCTTCAATGTAATACATCATTATCTCACCTTTAGTCTCATAGCCCTAACTTTAAAAATCTCGCGTGTCCATCCTTGCTCAAAACCCTTTGCGAATTTATTCCCCGAACGCGACAGCCTTACATAATCATTGATTTTGAAGCGCGCAGAGTGTGGTGGTGGTGGTGGTGATCCATCTCTTCTCGGGAGCGTACCTCTTTCTAAAACTTCGTTAGGTGTTGTCCCAATCGTGCGATGGTGTGAGCGGTTGTAGGATGATGCCAATGATTCCAGAATGTCTAGAAATCTGTATGTGTTTTTATGTGTAAAATAACGGTGCATGCGTTCCTTTATGGTGCGCTGAACTCTTTCAGCTAAAGAAGCCTTATGTATAGAATTGGTTGTGTAATAGCTGATATTAAACTCTGTCAACATGTTCTGAAAAGCACGGCCTATAAATTCCTTCCCCATATCCGTACAAAAAGCCAGGAACCCTGTTTTCTTTTAACATTAGCGTTTTGGTGGCTTTAGCAACTGTTTCAGGTGATTTATTTTTCAGAGGAACTAGCCACGATATCTAGAGAATACGCCTATTATGAATAGAATGTAGCGGTAACCATCGTTATACACAGAATATCTTTGCATGTCTGTTAAATCTGCTTGCCAATAGAATCAATCGAGGAAGCCGTTGTCTTGGCTGTTTTAAACCTTTTTCTCACAGGCTTATGAAGCGTATAAGCGTCCTGCTCCCTCAAAAATCTTTCAACATCTTTTTTTCCTACTCCTGTAAACACTTCTGTACAGTCTATCTACGCCGCCGTAAGAGGATGGGTTAGAAACGTCATAATAGCGTTTAGTTAATACGTTAGCCATTTGCGTTTTAGAGGCACGTGAGTAGGGTTGGTTTAACCTCTTCTTTCTCCTCTTCAAAGGTGTTACCGCGGGGGTGACGGCGTCTTCAATTGTGTCACATGCGTTGCATGTTCCAAGTCTTTTAACCTGTTCAGATTTCCTATCAACGTTGTAGGGACATTTATTTGTTGTAGTCTTGCTTTAATATGCTTCCATCCTGATGGTTATGGCCTATCCCACTTTCTCACCAGATCATGGACAATGTCTACGATATTCGATCCCTGTACCTTTGATCCTTCCACAATGAGCTCGCCTGTATCGGTCCATTGTATGCTGGATCCTCATTCAATAGATTATAAAGACTTAAGCCTTTACTCATCAATGTATTTGGGAGGGTGCTTTTTAATACATGTTCGATATGTTGTGAGGCTAATCTTTTTGGTTGGTCAGCTGTATCGTCGGGCTCAGATCCTATGTCGCCATGTCCATCGTCCCCCGTGCTGTGCCTAATAACCACAGGAATCTCTGTAGGGCTCTTATAATTTTCGTACTCGTGAAGAAATTTCTGCAGAGCTTCTTGGTATAAGATTCTTTTCTCATCAGGTGTTTTTTTCACTGTTTAATAGAGCTAGCAATTCGCTTTCCATTCTTTTAAGTCTGCTTTTACGGGGATCTAGATCCGTGTCTGGATTCCTTTGCAGTGAAGCGTACACCTCGTGGGGAATCACTACCACTTTCTTCATTATATTAATCTAGTCAGTAAAGGACCCAAAACTGAAAATAAGATGGGGAGAAATGACCCTCCTGTTTGTACAATAATTCGTTTTTTTCTTCGCTACAGTTTGACTTTTTACGAGCGAGTGCACGTATTATGTTCTTGTAGCGGCGTAGGCGAGCCTTCTGAGGGGTTTTCATTGATACATTGCAATTTATAACGTTAAGACAGATTTCACAGATGCATTTTAAAAAGTCGGCGTCGATATTTTTAATAAACCTCTGCTGCATTGCCCGGGGCAGTCGATGATAGATTTTTATTAATTCACGGTATTTCTTTAGTCTCTTTGTCATTCTGGAATATACACCGTTTCAGGTTCGTTTGGAAATATATTCGTTCGCAGAAGCACTCTAAACGTGTTTCGCGGATGAAGGTCGCAAAGCAAATATCCGTAACACGTGCTTGTAGCTTCTTTATAAACTTCCAAAAACTCCTTACGCTGATTCGGGAACATTTGATTGGCTAATACCCCAATTTGTGATACATCTCTACGTTGCGCGAATAAGACTAGATATTGCGTATTTAACGACACATCGCGCATGTATCTATTTTTGAAAAATAGATTCTGATTGATGAAGAACACGCTTATGTTAAGATGGTGGGAGAATACTGTAAATGTCTCGGCAAACAGTTTTACCACATCCTGTAGGTCCAGATATAATACATGTGGATGGACTCGTGAATCTGAATTTTTCTACAGAGTCCATTTCTAACACGTCACACTCCTAAGGGGTCATTTACAAAATATTACAAATTTTGAGTGCTGTTCCTTATATTTTGCTTTCTTCTCCCACAGAACCGTGAATGACGATGAGGTAGAGCATCCCATCATTGACATTACGGATGACCTCGACGACAGTGTAGTTGTGATCTCCTCCCTGCCAACGAACCCTCACCAGCGATACCGGTAGCACGTCCAAAGCGGAGTGTATGAGAACCCCACGTCAGGTAAAGCGCACGAAATACGCGCCTGTTGCAGCGGTAATAGATCCCCAACCCTCAACCTCTTACGCAACAAGCCCCCCAGCAGCACCTCCCGCTAATATATCCCCTTATTCATCCGCCGCCCCCCGTTCTGTTAAGTCTACAATAATAGAGCCCAACCATCAACCTCCTACGCAACAGGCCCCCCAACAGCACCTTCCGCTAATATATCCCCAAATTCATCCGCCGCCCCCGTTCTGTTGAGGATATAACGCTCGAATTGGTGCGATCCGCAGCCCCCACCCCAGCCTTGACTAGAAATCGGTATAGAGTCAGGGTCGACCCTAGAGCCATGTATAGCAATGGAATTGAGCGCGGGCTACGCCGGGTTGTACAGCATATTGTAGAGTTTGCTCTTCAGAATCGTGACGAGCGTGAAGTCAGGACGAGTCTGTCCTTTGGATTCGGGTCAGATGACGGTGATGTAGACGATTATTGGGTGATAGTGCCATTTAGACGTTTGGCGGCTGAAGATGTAGAATATATATTAGGACGTATAATGCAAGCCGCCCAAAGTAGTATAGCCTTCAATATGGACAACTTCACGGTAAATATTGACCATGTATTCCGTGTTGCGGGTCATAGTGCCATACCGACTCTTAACTTCAATTCTCCGACTATTTACCGAAAGCATATAAACGTCGATCGTGGTTGCGGCTTTATAGCAGTACTCTTAGCACGTATGTTTACTGTACAAAATACACGACTCAAAAAATTTGGTTGCCTACGGTCGTGGAGCGTGCCCGTAAACTAGCTGTAGACTGTGAACTTGAATTTGACTGTAATATGGGTCCTGAAGAGCTGAGAAGGGTAGAACAGGAAATGAATGTCCGCATAGTTGTTTGGGTTGGATGATCGTCGTAGGACTGTGTATGTTTTTAAAAGCTGTGTGAGAGATCGTACAAGACCCCTACTTATTTTAGGATTGTCAGGGACAACGTATCTCCCCATCCGTAATATAAGGGGCTTTACGCGAGTTATGACAAAAGTCGAAAATATGGGAGACATCATGATTTGTGTAAGGGGTGCCTCGAGTTTGCGGATGATATAGTGAGACATTGTAAAGAATGTCACATGGTATGTGAGCAGTGTAAAAGCACCAAATGTGAAAGCCGTGTAGTTGAAGCTGAGAAGAGAGACTGTGATGTGTGTAGACGCACATTTTTCAATAATAGCTGTTTTGATTTCCATAAATCAATTGGCACGTGCAGGAAAATGAGAATCTGTGAATGTGGTATGTTTCACACAATGGATAATTGGGGAAAATTTAAGCACAAGTGTGACGTAATTCACTGTCCTACATGCCAGGAGGAATATAAGGCGGATGGAGTAAAGCATGTATGTTATATGAAAGATGCTAAGCCTAAAAATAACCCTTGTATAACTGTATACTACGATATAGAAACATATACGAACGCTGAAACCAAAGAGGTAATTCCACATTTACTTGTGAGCCAGACCATCTGTGATGAGTGTATGGGTATCGAATGTGACGAGTGCCCCAAATGTGGTAAACGGACAAACGTTTTTAAAACGAATGTCCGCGATAGTCCTGTGAAACTATTTGTGTCCTATATTGTCAAGTTAGCCGACAAGTTAAAAAAATGACTGTGTATATTCTCGCCCATAACGGGGCAAAGTTTGACACGCAGTTCCTTTATAAGGAGTTGCTTGAACACGAATCCTCTGAGATATTTACAGGTGATCCATTGAAAAGAGGCAACAAATTAATACAGATGCAGATAAGAGGCAATGTACAATTTAAAGATACTTTATTATTCACACCTTGTAAATTAGCAAAGCTACCCAAGGTGATGGGAGTAGCAGCTGAAGTTTCCAAAGGATACTTCCCTTACACTTTCCTCACCAGCGAGACTTTAAACTACGTAGGCCCACCACCCCCCAAACATATTTTGACTGTATGGATGAACGTGAAGACTTTGATCGATACTACGACAGTTTTAATGAAAGTAACCCTTATAATATAGCTGATGAATGTGAGCGTTATTGCGTGAATGATGTGCGCGTGCTTAGAGTATGTTTCCAGGCCTTTAGAAGGATGTACATAGCCCGTTTCAAATGCGATCCACTGCAAGTCGCAACCACCATCGCATCATTATGTTTTACGGTGTTCAAGAATAACTTCATGCCTAAAGACACCTTAGCCATTATTCACCGAAACAACCCCCGCAGTTACGGGCACAAGGCTATTTACTGGCTCATACACCTACAGCAACAGACAGGTGTATACATAAAGCACGCCCGCAACACGGGTGAAGTACCCATTAAGATTAATGGACGTGTTTTTTGGGTTGATGGGTTAAGTGAAAACCGTGTCACTGGTATGAAGACTGTGTACTCCTTTAACGGTTGCTGGTGGCATGGATGCCCCCGTCCTGAGTGCGGAATCAC
Source organism: Bathynomus jamesi (assembly GCA_023014485.1). NCBI lineage: Eukaryota > Metazoa > Arthropoda > Malacostraca > Isopoda > Cirolanidae > Bathynomus > Bathynomus jamesi. The sequence continues at coordinate 197,784 of JAJOZX010005251.1, read as the reverse complement.
GGAGATATCCACGGTAGGTCTCCTGCCGACTGTCTTGCATCGACCCGCACCCGCGATCAACTTATAGGATCACAGTTCACTCACAAAGTCTTGTGGGAGCATGAATATGATGCACGGATGGAGACAGACGAGGTGTACCGTGAGGAAATAAACACGATCAAGCGTTCAATGGTGCTGGATCCTCTCAAATGTGGTGATAGCTTGTTTGGAGGACGTACAAATCCTTTCAGACTATACTTTCCACCTACGGAGGGCGTGAAGCTCCATTACTACGATTTCTGTTCTTTATACCCATACGTGATGAAGAGCAATCCGTACCCCGTGGGCGCTCCTGAGAAACTGGTGGGACCTAGCCTACCCTCCATCAATGAATTTTCAAAAAATTTGAATGATCGTTACTTTGGGCTCTCTTTCGTAGACGTACTCCCCCACGCAATTTATGGATGCCGATCTTACCTGTCGTTATCGACGACAAGCTCATGTTTCCCCTGTGCGTGAAGTGCGCGGAAGAGGATAACGGCGATGTAACCATATACCCCACCAGCGTAAGATCAGAGGCGTATATACAAGTCCTGAGCTGGCCCTAGCCGTACGCCATGGTTATAGAATACTGAAGATACATGAGGTGTGGAGGTTTCAGAAGCTACCCAACCTTTTCACACCATATATAAACGCCTTTTTGAAGGATAAGGTTGAGGCATCAGGGTATCCGCGAGGAGTTGATACCGAAGATGAAAAGTCTGCCTATATTCAACGTTACCGCGACCGCGAAGGTATACAACTTGATCGTGTCCAAATTGTAAAGAATCCTGGCAAGCGCTTTAGTGCAAAGTTGTGTCTAAACAGTCTATGGGGAAAATTTGCGCAGAATACCGGCAGAGGGAGCATTCATTTGGCACAAAGTTATAGCGATGTCTGGGATTATGCCAATGCTCCCGATAAAGAGGTCATGGAGATCGTGAATGTAGGTAATACTTACATAATAAAGTACAACAACACTGAATTTGCCACAGATACCTCAAGGGTTACAAACATACCTGTGGCCAGCTTCACAACAGCCTACGCCCGTATAAAACTTTGGGGTCTATTGCATTCTCTTGGGCGGAGAGTATTGTATGCCGATACAGATAGCGTGATATTCACAGAGAGGGAGGGTGAATACATGCCCGCTATTGGGGAGTTCCTCGGCGAGCTCACTGATGAGATCAAGGACGAGTATGGGGACAACGCTTACGCCGACTCTTTTGTCTCAACAGGACCTAAGACTTATGGGGTACGGGTCAGTGGGGGAGGAAATGAAATATATCGTGAAGGCAAAGGGTATTACGCTCAACCATGCGAATCGGCGGGTTGTTAACTTTGAATCGTTGAAGGATCTAGTATGTTTGGACGATGATGAGGGCGAACAACTCCCCAACTAATTGTAGGCACCCACAATTTTCGGGCGCAGAAGCTGGGGGGCGTGAAGGAACTTAGGGGTACGAAGGTGTGCCGTAACACCTATAGGAAACGTTACCAGTTACCTGGTACCTATGATACCGTACCCTTTGGATACCAAACGTATGATGCTTCTATTGTTAACTCACACGTATTTGTCTTGTATATAATCGTATCTATTGATTTATTACACGTATTTGTAAATATATATATAACTTGAATATCTCGTTTATTAAATCGTATTTGTAAAGTATCTATTGATTTATTACACGTATTTGTAAATATATATATAACTTGAATATCTCGTTTATTAAATCGTATTTGTAAATATATATAACTTGAATATCTCGTTTATTAAATAAATCATGTTTCAATTAGCGTTTCACTTTCTCCTGTGTGTGTGTGTGTGTGTGTGTGTGTGTGTGTGTGTGTGTGTGAAAGTTCTAAGCTCCGCCCACTGTAAGACCGTGAGTCATGCTACTATCTGGGAGTCCCTGCGTGGTCAGTCGACTGCAGTAAGCCCGAGAGATCAGACGTGTATTCAGATCAGACGTGTATTCAAATGGCTACCTTTAATATTGCTTGTACAACGTTTATGAAATGGTATTCAGCAAAGTGTCAGGATGTGGTGGATACCGAAAAACTTCCTATTCCTCCCTCCTATACCTCTTTTAAAAACACATTGGATTGTGCGAAGTTCCAAGATGTACAAATACTCTACGGATGTTCTGGTGAGATCGTTGAAGGCTTTCGTTGCACAGACGATGTGCTGAAGTATACTGCAGAGCTAAACTTTATAAAGTCTCACATACACCGTGAAGTAAAAGAAACAACGCGTGCAGAAGAGAAGCAGCAGGTATGGATAATGAGTCTTGCGGATGGGTGGTGTGACAAGCGGTATTACGTCATGCTACACCATGTCGATTACTCATACCCTACGACTGAAAATGTGAATCTCGTGATCATGGACAATCTTAAGTATTTTTATCACTATATTAACGTATATCATGATGAGGTTCGTAGTGAGGTTGTGGCTAGTGCCCTGCGTGAGTTTTTAACAGACTTTAGAGACGAGTATCGTTTGATGGGCAGAAAGGAAAAATATGAGCATATGTTCCTCTCAAATAGTGCGCCGGAGTGTGAAGATGTTTAGTAAAACATAAAATGTTCCTAGTTCTTATCCTGAGGTAAAATGTCTGGTGCGTAGGCTGGTAGTGATGAAATTAATTCTTGTACCGGAAAAACAAATATGTACAACAATTCGGTACGACTCGCGGATCATACGAACAAGCCCATTCACGTATCATCGAGTCAGCCGCCCGTCGAACCGTTCCTGCCTACCTGCGTGCCTCACACGGCTCATAGTTATCTCAGAGCTTGAACCGAGTGGACGTGCGCTCCTCGAATACGATGGAACTTCCTTTGAGCAGCATTCTCAACGCCTCGTACGATGTGTCCGTGACGAAATCGTTGCGCGTGTTCAGGCGTAATTCCGGTACCATTAGCTATGTACTGGAAACGGAATGTAGACAAACAAACAAACGGGTTTATTTAAGTGTCGAGGAGATGAATAGAATCTTCGTGATAGTTGAGAAGTGGAGTGAAGATCGTTATAAAATACCTGCTAACGTAGGTACAAGAAGAGAGCAGATTAGTGACGCACCCTCATACGCCGTTGTATGTACGTTGTGTATAAATAACGATCGGCCGTGCATTGATATACGGCTGATGTGGAAGAATGCTTCTGATAATAACGCTCTTGTTCCTACGCGAAACCGTTTCATCCTCGACAGAATGTTTGAAATCGTCGGATTCCGCAAGCTGAAACCTATATTAGACGCGCGTGTTACGGACATGCTTTATTTTGATACAGTACTTGAATACGCCTACACCGCTCTGCTCGATGGGTTTACCGAGTGTAGGGCTGGTGAGAATGGTCTAGTGCTGGATGTTTATTTAAAAAGTTTAGACTCTTTGAAATACCATGAACTTTGGTACAAAGCAATTGATCGGTACAAGGCTGAGCTCACCTACACCGTTCACCCTGAAGAACTATTTCTTTATATAACGCGCAGTTGTCGTAACGATTTAGAAGATTATTTCAATTGCCGCTATGTTGAGTGAGTTCACGATTGAAAAGCTCGAGTCGGTAGAAATAAACCCTCGATTGGAAAAGCGTGCTTATAAACTTGTGTTTAATAATGTAGCTAACGATGAACTCTTTGTGCGTGCTTTTGATTGTATTCTAGACGTATTTAAAGATGACTTACCAACCGGTTGTAAAGTGGGAACAAAAATAGTACTGAACGATATGAAAGCCCTTCATATCGAATACAGGTTTCCCTATACTTTAAGCGGTGAAATATTATTAAGCCGCATATACTGCGTAATGCAGAGCAATAATGATGTAATTGTAAACTCGATTAAGACCGAGTTTAGTATTTTGAAAAAAAGTGAAATGTATTATATATTTTGCTTGATATTTCTCCTGTACTGTTATGATTATATGCATATTTCTATTATTATTGAAATGTATTTATATATTTTGCGTGATATTTCTCCTGTACTGTTATGATTATATACATATTTCTATTATTATTGAAATGTATTTATATATTTTGCGTGATATTTCCCCTGTACTGTTATGATTATATGCATATTTCTATTATTATTGAAATGTATATTTATTTCTATTTGAAATGTATATTTATTTCATATATATCACCATAATTGTGTGTATATATTTCCTGTACTGTTATGATTATATGCATATTCCTCAATTATTATTGAAATGTATATTTATTTTCTATATATTTATAATAAACAGAATGATGCAATGTTGTTTTACTTAATTATATCATGTTTCGGCTTCTAAACCTACTACCGGTATTCTAAACCAACTTTTAAGAAATATAATAATGTATACAATGGTATCGCTAAAAAGTGGTATCTGGCAACTCAAGCCATTTACGCCTTCTAAGCCAACTGGCTGATTAGGAGTCTATAATAATGTATACAATGGTATCGCTAAAAAGTGGTATCTGGCAACTCAAGCCATTTACGCCTTCTAAGCCAACTGGCTGATTAGGAGTCTATAATAATGTATACAATGGTATCGCTAAAAAGTGGTATCTGGCAACTCAGTCTTCGATTAGAATTAAATGAATACATGGCGCTATCTGGCAACTCAAGCCATTTACGCCTTCTAAGCCAGCTGGCTGATTAGGAGCCTATAAAACAACGCCTACTCGGCTGAAGTCTTAATATGCACTTGGCTCCTGCCAGGTGAACACCTCTCCTCCTTTCTCTCCTCCTTTCCCTCCTTTCTCTTGGGGGATAACGCCGCCTCCAAGTTTTCCTTGTTGCACCTGCAGCATCCCCCCTTTGGGGGATTTTTTTCTTTTTTTTCTTTTTTGCAACAACCCCCACCCCCTTTGCAACAACCCCACCCCTTTGCAACATTACATAATAACTTGCAACATTCTTGCACTCTCCCCTTTTGCGGCTATACTACTGCACTGTCATCTAAAATCTTTTGAAATGCATTTTTCAGAGTTTCACGCTGCCTTTTTATTGCTGACACGGTTCTAGATCTATAACACCACTTTGTTTCACAAAGTGATGGAATGCTGATATGAAGCTCTCTAAATACAGCTTTTCGTTTCGTACTTGAAGAAGCAAATTTACTGAAAGTACGTACATTGGAAAATAACATTTTCGCCCCGTTAACTTTCTCTGACATTTTACTTAACACTAAATTTAACTTATGTGCATAGCAATGAATAAAATAGCCGAATTTAAAATCTTTTTCTCTCAGGCAGTTGAAGGCACGCTTATCGAAACAGTAAAAAGTTTCCATGTATCGTCAGAATTAAAAATTGTGCCTCTACAAGGCCGAAGGATATAAGCCCGAGTTGAAATGTTTTTTTCTTTATAAAAAAAATTAATGGGAGGAAAAACGTATTTTATTTAATGAAAATTAGAAGAAGGACTATTATGTAACCTTAGGCAAACAAATAATTATTCATTAAAAGAACTTTAAATATACGATATTACTTATACTTTCTCGGGCGTAATGTCTTGCGCCCGAGTAAAGGATCTTGAAAGATTACACGAAAACTTAATGTATCAATGTAGTTTTTTTTATAGGTAGTAAGGGTACCTAAATGCGCTCAAAATTTGCTTGCGTGACGAAGGCTAGACAGAAAAATAGTAACATACTACCAGCCAAAAACCATTTTTACAATTTGTATTTAAAACTTTTTTTTTAAAACTTAAATCTATAAATACACAATTTTATCTCTCATGCTTCTCCTTGCCCGTTGCCTCTCGGGCTCAGCCCGAGTGCAGGAGTCGCCACTGAATTATATATATATATATATATATATATATATATATATATATGAGAGAGAGGACGAAATAATGAATAACAGCATAATAACGAACAACAATTTAATAAGGAATAGCAATATAAACAATATAATACGGAAGGAAGACATAGATGAAAGAAAAGAAATAAGTAAAAGTAGCGAAGTAGTCAAACTGTCCAACGAGCGAAATGATAAAAAGATAATAACTAAAAACGTAGAAAATAAACAGCCAAAGAAAAATAATGATAATATCAAAATTAAGAACTTTGAAAATAATAAGAAAACAAGAAGTAGAAGCGTAGAAAATATCGTATGTAAATACTGCGCGAAAGGGAACTGCAGATATCGGGATGGGCAATGCATATATGCGCATCCCACATTATGCAACACGCATTACACGAGTGGATACTGAAAATTTGATAAGAAATGCAAGTTCCACCGTCTTACGGTCTGCAACACCTATGCAAGATATGGGAGTTGCAACTACGGAAAAAAATGCCGTTACCACCACCACCACCATCACCCTCAAAGGAACGCAACGAGTGAACAGGAAAAACGATCATCAAAGAAGAGTGCCAATTTTTTAGACGCAGCCAACACAGTTCAGCTGCTAAATACTATCGAGCAATTACAAAAACAGCTGACAAATATAGGAATCCGAGAGCCGGACAGAAGGCACGCACAAAGACACTTCATGCGTTATCAGGACAACAGGTACCGACAAAGATAAAAAGAGGTAAATTCTCGGAGGACCACAAGGCAACGAAACCGGCACCCCCATTGGAAAACAAATCGGAACCACCTCTATGCGAAAACGAAAGAAAAAAAAAATAATCCTAGCCAACACTCAGGGCCTTAAATTAAACCATTACACGAACAAAGTTTTATACCTGAAAGGACTCATGCAAGTGACCGGAGCAGACTTTGCATGCCTCACGGAAACTCATCTAAAGGACTGCCAGGCGAACTGTGAAAATTGTGAGTCCTGTACTGACAAAAAAGAAATACAAATTTACAACTATAACATCCTCCGAGCCGACAGAAAAGTGAGACGTAAAGGAGGATTTGCTATTTACACACGCGAAAGGCATATGGCAGAAATGACTATAAGTACCTCAAACAGCTACGTAGAATGTGTAGCAGCAAAAGTTGAAAAATTAAATATGGTACTAATTGTAATGTACAGACCCCCAAACACGCCAACCTCAAAATTTTCAGATTCCATTACAGAGGTAAGAAACTGGGTAAAAGATCTACACTCTCCAACCCCAAATATTTTTCTCTGTGGTGATTTTAATTTCCCATTTATTACATATAAAAGGATAGGAAAAAATATATGTATATACCAGGACAAGGGGGGCACACGAGAAGACCAGGAGCAGGTAAAAATGCTACTAGCTCAGCTGATGAATTTATGTTAACGCAAGAAATAACAGAAAACACAAAAAAAGCAACTGCCTAGATTTGGTATTCACAAACAACAGTAATCTAATTGATAATGTAGAAATATCCCCAACTATGATATCGGACCAAACATCACTGAAATAACAACTAATATAAAGGCAACAGGAAAAGAAAGAACACGCACAACAGAAAGAAGCAAATTCGAAATTTTTAACTTTCACTCCAAAGCTATAAACTGGGAAGATGTTACATCTAGCATGGAAGTAATAGAATGGAAAACCATTTTCGAGACCAAGACAACGGAGGAGATGCTAATGACGTTAGAGGAGAAGACGTTAGAAATTGTGGAAAAACATGTCCCAAAAATACAACAAAGAGGAAAGAGAAGCAGGTTCGAGACACAAAATAGGGCATTGTTTCGAAAGAGAAAAGAGTGACTGCAAAATTAAGTAACTGTAAAGATAACAACATCAGAAAAATATTAAATGATAAACTGTAAAGTATCGATGACGTCATACAGGAACTAATCGAGAAGCATACAGAAAAAGAAGAAGACGACGCTATAGAAGCCATAAAGGCTAACTCATAGTACTTCTATAATTTCGAAAAGAGAAAGTCGAAAAACCATGCGACTATCGGACCTTTAAAAAACGAGAACAGTGCTTTATCTGATGATCTAACAGAAGTATCTGAAATATTAAAAGCTCAGTACGAATCATCTTTCAGTATCCCAAAAACTGACAAATTGATATGCGATAGAAACGCGTTCTTTGAAGAAGAACTACAAGAGGAAAGTATAACGGATTTCGACTTTATGACGGATGATATTACACAAGCCATAGGGAAACTAAAAACACACTCAGCGGCAGGACCGGATAAGTGGAATGCCACACTGAACAAAAACTGCAAGAATGCAATCGCTGAGCCCCTATACTGGATATGGAGACGATCACTAGACACGGGAGAAATACCGGGCATCCTGAAGAGCGCGAACATAGTCCCAATATATAAAGGAGGAGATCGATCTGAGGCCAAAAACTATAGGCCAGTGTCGCTTACATCTCATCTCACCAGAATATTTTAAAGAATAGTTAGACAGAAAATCTATGACTTTTTGGAAACTTTTGGAAACTGACTTTTGGAAATTTTTTGGAAAAAATTCAATGATAACCAACATGGGTTTCGGTCAGGCAGATCATGCCTATCACAACTAATGGAACACTACAACAACATTATTGATGCACTTCAAAGTAATGAAAACTATGATGTACTATACACCCACTTTGCTAAAGCGTTCGACAAGTGTGACCATGGAATCATAATACATAAACTGAAATATATGGGAATAACAGGAAAAGTAGGGAAATAGATATATAATTTCCTTAGTGAGCGGCGGCAAGTCGTTACAGTACAAAGAGTATCTTCATCAGAATCAGAGGTCCTCAGCTCAGTACCACAAGGAACAGTATTAGCTCCACTACTCTTCATAATCATGCTAACTGACATAGATGAGGACGTTACCAGAGATAGCACAATAACATCCTTTGCGGATGGCACAAAGATCAGTAGAAAAATAAGAAACCCAGAGGATATAGGATCTCTACAAATCGACATAAACAGAATCTATAAGTGCACAGAAGACAACAATATGAAGTTTAACACCTAGAAATTTCAGCTGTTACGGTACGGTAAAAGAGAAGACCTAAAATCCATGGAATATTATACCCCAAATGGACAGGAAATTCAGAGAAATTCCAGAGCAAAAGATTTAGGGGTTGTAATGACAGATGATGCGAAATTTGAAAAACAAAATAAGATAGCAGTAAACAGAGCAAAGAGAATAACGGGAGGGATATAGAGAACCTTTAAACGAAGGGATAAGCATGTAATGATTCCTCTACTGAAAACCATGATTATACCCGAATTGGAATACTGCTCGGTCCTAAAATCCCCATATAAAAAAGAAGACATTAGACAGCTGGAAGGGATCCAGAGAAGCTTCACAGCCAAGATCAACGGGTGCAAAGAACTAAATTACTGGGAAAGGTTACGCGAACTAGACCTATATTCACTGGAAAGGAGAAGAGAGAGATACACCATTAACTACACTTGGAAAATAATGGAGAAACTAGTCCCTACTCTTACTCTAAACCCTATAACTCCCCAAACAACAGTGGAAAGTAGAAACAGTAGATTGTGTCGTATTCCCAAAATGAAGGCGAGACAGGGAACATCCTTAACCCTGAAAGAAAATAGTTTTGAAGTGAGAGAACCAAAACTGTTTAATCAGCTGCCCAAAGACCTAAGAAACACGAATGGAGTTGCAGTGGAAATCTTCAAAAGAAGACTAGACGCCTGGCTCAGAACAATCCCCGACGAGCCGGGCGTACCTGGCTATGTGAGGTAATAAGGACGATAATAAGGACCAACTCACTACTTCACCAGGCCAACTCGTGAGGAGGGGCGACAAGCTAGACCTTTGGAACCTTTGTAAGGTTGTAAGGTAAGGTATGTATGTATATATAATATATATATATATATATATATATATATATGAAATTATTTCACAAAAGTAACACGTGAAAAATATTTATGATGAATAAAACGGAGAAATGAAATAAAAAAAAAAAAAAATTATTAAAAGATTGTGGGATGGGCATACAACTTTGTAAGGAAACACTATCGATTTTTAGCACAAGATCAAACTACCGATTTTTAGCACAAGATTAAATTAATTGTTTCCAACCAATGTTATAAAAAAAAAATACAAATTTATACTGGAAATCTGCCCGGGTTTTATCACTCTACCCATCTTGTATATAAAAATAAATTGAAAAATAAAAGTTATTAGAGTGGCATACAAGTTTACCAAAGATTTAACATTCTACCCTTCTTCTCTAAATCTTTTCTGAAGGAATTCAAAACAACAGGATGGAGTTGAAAAAGACCTTTGCTTATGTTGAAGTTATTTGAAAGTTGGATAATGGCAGACTCAAGAATATTTCTATTAACAATGTTGCCAGAGTGAAATAAAACTGAAGCATTATTCCAATCAATACAGTTGGATAACTCTGACAAATTGACAAAAAGGGCACTGGACGACTGTCCTGTTCTAACGGAATATTGATGCTGTTTTATACGTGTATGCTAAAAATCGGTAGTTTGATCTTGTGCTAAAAATCGATAGTGTTTCCTTACAAAGTTGTATGCCCATCCCACAATCTTTTAATAATTTTTTTTTTTTTATTTCATTTCTCCGTTTATTGTATATGTATGTATGTATATATTTGTGTATATATATATATATTTTTTTTTTTGTAACCTATATATAGGCTGTAACCTTCTATGTACTTCAGTGTTCCTGAGGATGTCATTAGACGAAAGCGCTTGAGCACCTTTCTGTGTTTCCTTTCCTTCGTGGTTTTATTCATCATATATATATATATATATATATATATATATATATATATGTATATCGGGGATAGTTTAACGGTACAGATATAGGGTTGACAAACGTCCCGCATTTGATCCAAAAATCTCGCATCCCGCTTTGTATTCAAAATGTCCCACAAAAATATTTTTTAAGCAAATTTTTTCGGGATGAATTGATTTAGAATTTTTCTAGAATTATGTAGGATCCTGTAGAATTCTGTGGAGTAATGTTGAATATTCTAGAACATTCTAGAAATTACATAACGCTTATAAAATATTGTGTTTGGCCACGAGTTGGCAGTTTTTCGGCTGTAGTTATATTGTAAGCTTTGAATTAGTGTGAATCTGCGATTGCTTCATCATACAACTTGAGATTGTGTAATTCAAATGAAATCTGTAAAAGTTTGTCTACTTTTTATAAGAAATCGTTCAGGTGTAAATTGCTACATTTGCGTGAAAGTTTTTGCGTGAAAGAGGAACATATACACCAGGGCCGGATTAAGACCTTTAGAGGCCCTAAGCACTTAAAAGATTTTGGTGCCCCATATATATGTAATTCAAAATATAAACAAAAATAAACCATAAAATAAAATTTTATTTTTTGAAATGAAACAAAACTTACAGTAAGATGGAAAATAATGTTTATTTTTGTATACTTCCACTTCATTTATATTTGAAAAGTTTTCTCCTACTTTTTTAATTGCAAAGTCTTTGATCAGATCCTCAAAACTAATCTTACGTAACACATCTGCTTCTATACTTAGTAGAGATAAGGCATCCAGCCTGCCTTGTTGCATAGTTGTTCTGTTGGTATTTTTAATATACTTCAACTGAGAAAATGAACGCTCAGCTGAGCAATTTGTGACCATTAATGTTAAAAATATACGAAAGGCAATTTCTACATTTGGGAAGGCACACTCAATATTGTCTTCTACAATTATTTTATAAAGTTCAGCATGACTGAATCTTGTTTTTACATTTACTATAGCACACGAAAATATTTAATCTATATGTATTTTTTAATATGGCGCTCAAAGATTTGATATAAACAAAATAATAACGCAAAGCGTAAGTGTGTGATTACAACGAAATATATTTATTCTCTCAAAAGGGTTGTTGTTCACTACAAATTCAAACAATGAAAAAAAAATACTATATATGAATATATATAATTCATTTTCAAACAGCTTATTGGCTATAAGCCGCGATTATAATAGTATAATAAATCCATGGTAAATCCGACAATGGAAAATTTCTGTGGTGCCCCCCTTCCCTTGATGCCCTAAGCACGGCTTTATTTGCTAATGGTTAATCCGGCCCTGATATAACACACACACACACACACGCTTGATTCTATTTATAAGATTTAGAATATTTTTTTAATTAATTATTTACAATCATGTTTTGTTTTACTCATTATTATAATAATAATAATATTTACAATTTTTCCCCTAGCAAATGGCTAGTTCAGAGACTCCCTCCTGAAAAACAAAAACGTCTAGTGACTTTCAACAAGAATTGACAAAAACTTTCGATTGGATTCAGCCTGGTAGAGATCAGTTCACTACAAGATGCAAGATATGCAACAATCACTCGTTTACAATAAGTCATGGTGGTAAAAATGAATGCGACACGCGAAGTCCAAAGCACGCATTGAAAATGTGAAGGCTTCGGCAAGCTCACGAACATTCACTGATTTGTGAAAAAGGATTCCCAAGACGAAAATGAAGTGGCTCTCGCTGAAGCATCTTACTACTACCACGCCGTTTATCATTCACATAGTTACAACTCAGCTGGATACGGGAGCAGTTTCTTTAAAGGTATGTTTAGAGATTCCAAAATTGCTGTTAAATTTTCTTGTGGACGGACAAAGCTGTCATCGATCATCACAAACGTTTTGCCTCCACACTCCAACAAAGGAAACATGTAAACCTTCCCGTTAGTTCTACGCTATTTTAATACTTCACGAGGAATCAGGACGTCCTTATTATCGTTCTTTTCTTTGGATTCCGAGGACTCGGCCACAGTTTTTGCAGCAGTTCGGCAAAGGGTAGAAACAACCGGATTGTCGCTCAAGCAAGTGGTGGCTTATAGAGCAGATAATGCCAATTATAAACTATGGAGTAAAAATAATGTCTTTACAGCATTGCAGAGCCATAATCAACACCTCGTCAAAGCTGGTTGTAACTTGCACAAAATACACAATGTTATTCAAACAGCGTGTAACTGTCTAAAGTATGATATAGAGGCAATCATCATAAAAATTTAGAACGAGTTCAGCTCTTCCACTAAAAAAGCCGCCGAACTAAAGGAATTTTTCAACACATTATCTGAGTACCCAAGCTACAACATATTAACTTACATTTATATTATATACTAGGCCGCAACGATAAAGTTTTTGAAAAAAAACCTGAACCATGGTGAGTCATCTATCCCAAATTGGTGGTACAGACACCCCACGTGGTGACATGTGGCAAAACATGGCGGATAATGCTAAGCACGCATAAAAGTGATGAAAGTACCTTACTTTCAGTCATAATACCTCATTTTTATATTGGTTTTCTTCATAATTTTAGCAAGAAACAAGTATTTAGCAACCACAGTAGAAATTTCGGCACTGTGAAAAACAGATAACTCTCCTTTGAACCACCATAAAGTCGAAAAAAAAAAGATTGCACGCCGACAGTAACCACCTGCACGCTTCATTCGGACTTACTGCTCTAAACAATCAGTGTATTTATATATGGGCTGCTAATCGGGAGGATTTTTATGGCCTGTTATTTACCAATTCCTTCCTTTGGTCAACACTTTTGCAGCGACAGTTAATATATTCCGAATAATTGAAACTATCGTTTTGAAAAGGGCTTGCTACAAATTTCACTTTTGACCCTTGTTGAAGTGTCGGAATGTCCATAGATTTTGCCTAGTCTGTAGTACTGTTTAGTTTACAGATTAGGCGTTAATTATCGTATTTCCTTCATATGAAAGATATAGAGCTTCATTATATTACTCGACATGCGCTTGACGTCCAGGTTCGTGATTTCTTGAAGGCTTCAACAGTGACGAACGAGAAAATGTGAGGGCTTCACTTACTGTTGACATAATGAAAGTAACGTAATTGGCGTTCAATGCGAGTTGTATTACGCCAAATAATATTTTCATTTTTAGAACTCATTTGAGATGTCCCTCTTGAAATTTTCTTGGCACTGGACTAAAAATCAAATAGAAATATCTAAACACAGGGTACACCCAAAAAACGCGAGGCGTTTCGAGATGGCAATCGAGGATAACGCAAAAGAAAGTGTCTGGAAATGAGATTACGTTTTAAAACAAGTTATTGTAAGTCATTTTCAGAAACGATTCAGCAAAGGTGACAACAGTAGTGGTAAAACCTCTGATTTTATTCGTGGTTATTCCTTCATCGGAATACAGTGAATACAGTGAATGTACGATAAATGGATTGACAGCATCTTCAAAGAGATTGGATTCTCTCCTGACTGCGTGTCTCAAACTCTGACGCTATGCGAGACCTCCACAAGCGATTTGTTATTGCTGGGAATGAAAATTCATTTACAGTCATTGCAGAAGTCGGTCGAAAAGTTGGACGAAGTTCAAAAACGTCGTCGGAACTGTGCGGATCAGAATTAAGATAATTTATATGTACACTTATGTTGGTATTAAAATTGTTATAAATAATGAAGAGATTTCTTTTTTTTACTTTTTTGACAAGTCATGACGTCATAATATATATATATAAAGAGAGAGAGAGAGAGAGAGAGAGAGAGAGAGAGAGAGAGAGAGAGAGAGAGTTTAAAAACGCTGCAAATACAAAATCCTACAAAATATTAAGATTTCGGAACAAACGAATTCTTTAAATGAAGTTAACAAAAATGGGGTTAAAGTTAATCGAGTTAATAATTAGTTAACTTTAAACAGAGTTAACATTTTACGTCTGAATTTGTAGGTTAGGTTAGGTTAGGTTAAGTTAGGTCAGGTTTTATTAACTCTAAAGAATCCTTCATTTGTTGTTGTTTTTCTTTCCATTTTATTCCTTCAATGTTTTAAAACCTTTTTTTAGTTTCAAACTTGACTAAAGAAACATTCTGAGTCCGGAAACACACGTTTTTAAATTAAATTTACAAAAGTAATACATAAAAATTTTCAAACTGATGTTTTGTTTTGGCGCCATTTTATTGTTGAAGGTAGAAAAGGCGGAGGAAGAGGCTGAGGCCTTTTCCTCAGGAGTGTAACTCACTTTCATATTAGCCATTGCGTGTTATTCTATCAATTTGTTTTAATCCTAATCCATTACTTTTGTAAATTTAATTTAAATACATTTTCATATGAGGTTCGGTTTAGGGGACACCATATATATATATATATATATATATATATATATATATATATATATATATATATATATATATATATATAATGAAAGAAATTAATGAAATGGAACTTTTATTTTAATTTCCATTTATTTCTATTTGTTTTCTTATTATTTTCTTTTGTAAAAATTGAAATTAATTTGAAAGATTTTTGCGAGAAAATTTCTCCTGCTTCCCAACGACATCTTTATATAACAATGTTTTGATTAGATTACGTGCCACTAAAATACAGGGTGATTCGATTAAAACGCAACCCAGTACAATATAATAACATTCTCTGGGTGGCGTTTTAATTGAATCACCCTGTATAAAATTAAACCTATATGGATGTCATTTATATCTTATGTAATATATTCTTTCTGAATAAAGATTGTTTGCGTATATATATCTATATAAGTACACTGTATATATTAATTTTCTGCATGAGCCGGGTGTGCCTGGTTATGTGCAATGGAGATCGCAAGAAACAAACTCGCTCCTCTATCAGGCCAGGCCTAGAGTTGGGGCTACTAGCTTGAACTTCGTGTGAAGAGGATCCGGCACAAGGAACTTTTCTCAGGTTTACAAGGTTTTATATATATATATATATATATATATATATGTGTGTGTGTGTAGGTATACCCCAGTTTTTGCAAGAGTTATGTTCCTCAGACTCATTACGAATAGCGAAATTGCGAATAACGAATAATTTTTTCGCATATAAATACATGTTTTATGGGGGGATGAGTTGCGGTGGCCATTTTCCAAAAGGTAAGATGTTTGGATACATTCCCATACGATACATAAAAGCAAGTATAAAACACAAATACAGACCTGTTTTAGCATAGTAAGTTATGAATATCATCAAAGACCGTGCCTTACCTTAAATAATGGCCTGCGATACGAGCATGCTGCGGTGCGTTTGATAGCAGGCAGGATTGTGAATTATTTTTTCCCTTATCTGATATTGCGAATAACGGAGCTGGGTTTGCGAATAGCGGAATTTGGTTTCAAAAATATTTTACGTATAAGCGAAGCTATGAATAACGGGATACACCTGTACAGTAGGGTGGATCACTTTTCACTTTTTTTTTAAAATTATAGCTGGTCAAAGTTTTTCCCATGATTTGGTTCAGTGGAAGTACACTGACACCATTTTTACCAAAATCGATCAATATTTAGGGGTCGCGCATCGACCTTGAAAATTTCAATTTTGGAAATTTGGCCAAATTTACAATTTTTTACTGAATAAAGATAAATCATCAAATGACCATATTTTCTGAATCCTCTCAGTGAAAGAAATCCTCTCAGATACTTACCAAGTTGATAGGACAAGTGGTTTAGAAGTTATACTCACCTTGAGATAGCATTAAAATTTAAAATACCGTATTTGTCCCCGTACCTCCATATGCTGTCTGCCATTGTCTGCTTTTTAGGATAAGATAAAACGAATAAGGAAAGATCAAATGTATTTTGTATTAAAACGGTTTACCGATATCACTAAAGGCACTTACTCCGGTGCCCCTAACTAGGTTCAAAAACTGTATGAATCGTGGTTAGAACACACGTCATCTTAAGGCGTGCGCCATGTACTCTCTCTGCTAACTCCCTTTCCCTCTGCGCTACGTCATCTTGGCAAGTGACGACTTCTTGAAGTCACCGAGTTCTTTCCGGCTCTTTTCCACGAGCTGAAGAAGACCCTGCAGCTGTGACTCGTCTTTTGTGACAGTGTTCGCGTAATCTTCTATCAGTTTTATCCCTCTCTCTGCCACGTCGTTGGTAACTTTCAGATGCGAGATGACATTCTTCAGATCACAGTAGTTCTTATCTTGATCCCACTTATTCACCGGCAGAGTGAGCCACGTAGACGCGCACACCTGCAGGCCTGTGAACACGAACCACGATGACTCATCGATCAGGTCCGGAAGGCGCGTCGTGTCATCAACCGAGACGTTGTCATACGTGAAGTCCTCGGGCACAGCGAGGCGGCACAGCTTCTTTGCCATCTCGTGCTTCACAGTGTCTTCCAATTTGTCACTGCAGAGGCGAAAACGACGGTCTGAGGCCTCAGATACCATAAGTGCCGCCTGATCACTTGCCAAGTGAAGCCTCTGCAATCTCGCGATCCACAGCCCTGTACTGCAGAAGACGCTGGTACAACACAAGGTCATTCAGCGGGGCATCAGCTGCGACAGGAGCCGCCAGCCAGGCAGGTGCGTAGAGGAGTGCAGTAAATAGTACCACTCTCTGAAATTTCTGTACCAGCTCGTCGTCGAACTCCAGCTGACCGCTGAACATCAGGAGATTCGTGTAGTAGATGATCTGAAACGAATACGCACTGTGATGTATAAATACCGATACCACTCCATAAAGTTTGTTTAATGTAAATTATTTATCTTATTTTTTTTCTAGTAGGGACTTCAAATGGCTGTTTGCAGAAGGCAATAAAATATTTAACTTCTAATTCAAAATACCAACCTTGGCCATCCACCTCGCATGATGGTAGGCTCCTGGGCGCATGAAGTGTGTGCCACGACGTGGCTGGGCCCCGAGTACCAGGAGTGTAATCTCCGCCATTCTCGGTAGTTTCTCTGACAAGACCAGAAGCGGTGCCGAGGAACTTGACTGCCTCATCTCGGAGCTCCATCAGCCACGTCACCTCCGCCAAATGCTCGATCTCCAGCTCGCGATAAGTCGAGAGGTCGAGCTTCTCCCACCTGAAAGGGGAGTTATGAAAATATTGCATGAAAACGACTGAAGTTTCCCTTTTTGACTGCTATTAATATCATTAGTAGAAGGACGCTGATATCTCAATTGCTCTGAAGCAAAAAATATTGGAGAAAACAAATGCGCCTTAGACTTGAAATTCACCTTCTCCTCAGATACTGGAACAAAGGTTCAGTTGGTGCTGTGGTTCTTCCAAACGCGGTGATGACCACTGCCCCCACGATGAGCTCCATAACGTGATGGCGACAGCCCAGCTGGAAGAGCGGTTTACCAAGCTGTTCTCTAGCCGGACCACCGCACCCTGCACCCTCCCCGTATGGAGGAAGTTGTGTCGAAGCACAGTCCAATCACGTTTGTTCTCGCATCCCCAGTCTTTGAGAGCACGAAAGGTCGCCTGGGCCTGGACAGACCGGTCCGTTAGCAACAGTCGGAACGGCCAGCAACTTTCCTTTCTGTGCATTGGGAGCTCGGGAGATGAGAATCGCCTGGCGGTGCTCCAATGATCAAGAGAGTCCTGAAACGTATGTCATACATGCCAATCCATTATCGTCCACTGGAATATGTCAATCCACTGTCGTCACTGGAACATGTTAATTCACTGTCGTCCACGGTGAGGGCAAAACTGACCTTGATTACTTTACCGTCCCAATGGAAGACAGCATGCCTCGGAGAAAACGAAGGATTTCTGCACAGCTGTCGACACTTCACAACGATGTGCCACTCTTCCACGGCGAGACGTGTCCTTCGAGATACTGAATTTGTCCAGGTCTGCGGGCGGATCTGCCGAACATAGGACTGCCGCCACGACACTTGCCACCTATGTGCGAAATTGAAAGGAAATTGACAAGGATGCGTATGGTTTTTATGTGACAAAATAATCACTAAATTTTCCGTCGTTACGTCTATTATTCTTTGTCAGGAAAGATCATTACTGATATACACACACCTGATTATTGGACATCCGGAAGCGATCAGCCACTTCAATAACAGCCGGTGCATTGAGGATGCGGTGAGGAAGGCTGATTGATACAGTTGATTCTCTCGGCTGTCGGTATGGTGGTTCTAGCTGTCATTCGGAGTTGCTCGATGATCTGCTTTCTATAGATTCATCGTCGCTCTCAGCTTCGGTTCCTAATTTCGTTTTTGAGGTGCCTGGCTCATCACGAGATTGTTGTCTTGAGAGTTGCCGTTTTCTCTTGACAACGAACACTATCATTCCCACTCATTGTTGCCTGGCGCAGGCCCCATTGATCCTCATAAAATTTAATATCTTCTTGTTGTTGTTGTCTGAGAGCAGTCGACTTTTCTGCATCTCTTCAATAGCATCGGGAGCTCCGCTGTCCCAGAGCTTGTTCAGATTTTCTGAAAACTTCTCCCTGCCTTTTCCCGCGTCACTGTCTCTCATCTTGCTCTTCTGCAGCGAGCGCCACTCTTCCCACAGTAACTCCAGTTTTCTTTCGCAGTTACGCCTCGTAATCGTCTTTATACGTGCATGTTCCAAAATGCCAGAACATTGGCCACCGTGTCTTTTACGGCGGCCTTCCTGTCAGTAGTTTCCTGCTTGGCATAGAAGAAGTACTGGAGAACTTGATGGGTGGTTGCAATTTGGCACCACCGATCGAGGAAGATGGCTGACAATTAAGAAGACGTCCGTGGCTGACCTTAGAGAAGGTGGTGCTGTGTTGCTGCTTTCTCTTTTCCAGAATAAGTAACTTTCAGAGTCTTCCCACTCCTGGTTGTTAACAGTTTATCCATTGTACTAAAGTCTAGACTTATCAAACAAGAATCAATTGACACAGTTGATCTGTAAAAAGCAAACTGTGATTAGTAAAAATATTGGTCATAGACATAGCGTGTGTGTGTAATTGGGATTTTAGGATGCGCCAGCTACTGATGCTATGATTACGTCCATAACGGGGGACAAATACGGTATTTTAAATTTTAATGTTATTTTTGGGTGAGTGTAACTTCTAAACCACTTGTCCGATCAACTTGGTAAGTATCTGAGAGGATTTCTTTCACTGAGAGGATTCAGAAAATATGGTCATTTGATGATTTATCTTTATTCAGTAAAAAATTGTCAATTTGGCCAAATTTCCAAAATTGAAATTTCAAGTCGATGCGCGACCCCTAAATATTGATCGATTTTGGTAAAAATGGTGTCACTGTACTTCCACTGAACCAAATCATGGGAAAAAACTTTGACCAGCTATAATTTAAAAAAAAGTGAAAAGTGATCCACCCTACTGTACAGTGGTGGTTCAGTGCGTGAAGTATGTACGAAACGTTTCCGATAACTGACCCAAACAAATATACTAGGTATATTTTTAGGTATCATTGAAATTATTACTAAAAAAAGTGTATCTTTTATCGTGGGCTATTTCTTCGATATTGGAAGCCCAAACATGGAAACAGGGAGCCTGTTTAAAGATCGTCCAAGAAGCCGAAGGCCAGTGACGGCGACAGGAGACAACAACAAAGAAAATGTCCTCGCCACTTTTTAAGTCGATCCAACAACTTCAACGAGAAAAGGCGCACAGGAATTGGGTATTTTCAAATTTTCAGTATCAAAAATATTGAAATCACAGAGTACCACGATTACAAACCCATTTACTCTCAGTTCATATGCGACGATGATTCTGATAAACGGCTGCAGTTTGTTGAAACAATGAGACAAAAGTTCAACAGTGATCCAGATTTCGTTCAAAACATCAAATTTTCAGATGATTGTGTATTCGGTTTAACGAGTAAAGAAAACAAACCCAACGTTCACTACTGGGCGAAAAAATATCGCAAAATACGAGTGGGTAAACCAGTTAAAACGTCTACACTAACAGTCTGGGTGTGCATTGGTTATTCAGGACTCGTTTCCTTTGACATATCGAGAGATACGATGGATGGGAAACGCTATTGCCAGGTATTGAGAGACAAAGTTTTGCCACAGTTTACTAATGGTATGGGCAGGAATTGGCTTTATCAACATGATGGAACACGCCACATTACTCTGCAGCTGCACCGTGATATTCTCGATACGAAACTTGAAGGAAGATGTCTTGGCGGCGAGGTCCCATCGAGTGGCCAACCGGATCACCTGATTTAACGCAATGTGATTTCTGGCTTTCGGCTTATTTGCCTGACAAACTCTACACTCCTGGTTTCATTTATCGAAATGTGAAGGCCCTTGGCCGGAAAATAGATGAACAGCTGTAAAGGATTCCACTCGATATGTTCAGAAGAACAATAAAGAGTTTCACAGAGAGAATCCACAAATGTATCATAGATAGCGGATGGAGAACTCTTTCAAGATTAAATTACAATTCAACAAAATATTTGTATGAATAAAATTCTTTTAGACTTTTTGTTTGATTTCTTTCATCCTTTCAACACTTATCTGTATAATGTTGTTAACTAATTATTTGTGTATAAAATCCTTAAAGACTTTTCTCCCACCCTGTCCAGTGTAAAAAATTGGAAAAAATCAAGAGGAATGTTAAAAGGAAGTCTGTTTGAATTTTACAGAAATAATTTTTTTTAACTCAATCAACCTCCAGATATTTTGTGTAAAATGCATTTACATATCTTTATGGTTAATTGTAAAAGGTGTAAAATTACAAAACTTTATGTAAAAATATGCAACGTATTTTCAGTAAACAAAGTAATCTGTGGTTTCGGTGAAGTTTAAAAAAGGTAAAATTGGGTTGTAAAAATATATAATTAACTTGCAATTTTGCTGTCATAATGTTAAGTGAATTTCAAAATTTATCTTTTCTGTGAAATAATATTACTGCACATACGACATACCCAAAACGTTTCTCATTATAAATTACTTATTAGAAGATGGGACTGTAATCCATAGGTATAATATAAATTAATTGGTTACCAGGTACGGTTTCCATTGATGAGTATATGGCACATGAACGACAGTTGATAGATTTTGTGTGGAGAAAAATAGTTGGCTATCACATGGCAAGTCTCCAACGACTCTATGTTGTTGAAGGAATTTTGCCCGTATTTAAATCCTTTTTACCGTTCAATTAATGATCTTTTAATAAAGAATGAGTGGTGAATAATTGTAAATTAAGGTCGCTTTTAAAAGAGCCTAAAAATGACACTAAAATTTGAAATGTTCAGAATAGGACTTCGCAAAGTAATGACTTGTTACATCTTTGACAATAATTTGAGAGAGACGCCCACTTTGGGATTTCAGTAATGAACTAAAAAGAAAACAAAATTAATCTAAAATGGGGGTACACCCACAGGACGAAGGATGTTCCCAGATAAACTTACCAAGGACAAGTACACTAAAATGTATAAAAAGAAGAGGGTATTTCAGAGCCAGTTATTAGAAGCTATTTACTGAAACAGTTCAGGAAAACCAACTCCAAAAAATGTCAATTTCATTACTTTTCATTAATTTCCTGACGATTGTTGTACTGAGCAATTTCGTTTGTGGAGACAGCAGTGAACCTACGATCAGAGAAACAGAAAACCTCTTCGAAGAGATTGGTTTCTCTCCTCACTGCGTTTCTCAGACTTTGGCACTATGTGAGAAAACGGCAAGAGATTTCCCTTTAATGGGAATGAAATTTTACTCGCATTCAATGCAAAAGACAATCGCCAAATTGAAGGAAGTTCAAAAACGTCCTCGAAATTGTGCGGATCTTTTCAACTTCGGTGACAGAGAGTCTGGCATTCGAACAGTGTACCCTTTCAATTTTTGCGAAAATCGACCCGTTTCTGTTCTCTGTGACCAAATTACGGACGAAGGAAGATGGACAGTGATTCAACATCGCGATGCTCTTCCACAAAGAGAAGACTTCTTCAGGAAATGGGTTGAGTACCAACTTGGTTTTGGCATCATGACGGGAGAATTTTGGCTCGGCCTCAATAATATTCATGCCATCGTTGTGATACTTTGATGGAACTGAGGGTGGACCTTGAGGATTTTCAAGGAATAAAGCGTTGGGCGAAGTACGAACACTTTTACATCGGAGATGTCACTGAGAAATATCGACTAGATTTAGGAGAATATTCTGGAAACTCCGGTGACTCTTTATCTTATCACAGCGGTCAAATGTTTTCAACGAAAGATCAAGATAACGATGCAAGCGATGGAAGCTGTTCGAAGGTACACCGCGGTGCATGGTGGTATAAAATTTGCCATGGCTCAAACCTAAATGGTTATCAGTATGAAGGGAACCACACTTCCCATGCTGATGGCATCAATTGGGGTGGATTTCGTGGTCATAATTACTCTTTAAAGAAAAGCCCTCTGAGCCTTAGACCGAAATTCCTCAATTAAGTTAAAAATTATTTATAAAATCTTGAAATATGGAAAGCCCTTCTCAAATACAGTATCTTTAAAGAAGTCAATTGTATGTTTGAAGTAGTTAGTAGTAAAAATAATAATAGTAGTAATAGTAGTAATAGCAGTGGTAGGTGCGATAATATGTCATTTCTTAATGTTATTCTTTAAAAATATATAAGTGTCATGGTTGACTTTAGTGAAAGAAATTCGCTCTGCTTTCACTCCATAATGTAATGTGGCTAAAATATTTTAATGTAAAAATGTAAGAGACAAGAAACTAAATTGTAAAATTTAATATTTTTATTCATATTTGTATTTGCACTTGTAAATTTGTTGTTATATTTTGCGAGTTATATATATATATATATATATATATATATATATATATATACAGGGTGATTCAGCAAAGAGTACATTAAATTGGAGGATGAAATCTTGGATAATTCTAAACCACAATGTCTCTATGGTAAAATGTCAGATTCTGCATAGTTTCCATGTTACAATACATTTAAGATGTTGTATTAATGAGAGTGAATATGAAGTGAAACCCCCGTAGGTTTTTGTAATAATTTATTCACAGATCTCTACAGTGTGACCCCTCTTTGTACAACCTAAAGGAAATGTTCAAAGTTGCCCCCTTCTGCCTCAATGCAGGCCTGTACACGTGTACCATTGAATGTCTGACGCGTTCCAGAAGAGCACATTTTGCCGAGCATCAACTGAATATCTGGATACTGTTTATCCCAACAGGTGGATAGGGCGTGGTGGCCCCGTTCCCTGGCCACCCCTCCCAGATCTTAACCCTTTGGATTTCTACCTGTGGGGCCATTTAAAGACGTTGGTGTATGATACAGAGGTTCAAACAAGAGAGGAATTATGGCCACGTGTTCGTGACAGGTGCGAGCAAATTAAACATAGTCCAGGCATTCTGGAACGCGTCAGACATTCAATGGTACGACGTGTACAGGCCTGCATTGAGGCAGAAGGGGCAACTTTGAACATTTCCTTAGGTTGTAACAAAGAGGGGTCATACTGTAGAGATCTGTGAATAAATGATTACAAAAACCTACGGGGGTTTCACTTCATATTCACTCTCATTAATACAACATCTTAAATGTATTGTAACATGAAACTATGCAAAATGACATTTTACCATAGAGACATTGTGGTTTAGAATTATCCAAGGATTTCATCCTCCAATTTAATGTACTCTTTGCTGAATCACCCTATATATATGATGCTACATTTTCGGGTAATTCTACTTTTGAAAAAACAACACGCTTTGTATTTTTAAACATTGATCAATAACCCTGATTTTTATTAATGTTGTGCATAAGAAATTCTATTTAAAATATCAGCCTAAAAGTGGTCAAATGTTGCTAAAAAAACCTTTTTGTCATATCTTAGTCTCATTAACTCTTACTGTTAAATATTAACAGTAATTTGTTATAATTAATTTTTAATATGGATTATAAAGACTGTAAAATTAAATTCAAATGTGATTTAATTCAATACCTAATAAAATATCAACTTGAAAGAGATTAAATAATGCAGAATACTTATTTGGTCATATCTTAAGACTATATTAACTCGAGTTGATGATAATTACGAGTAATTTATTAGTTTCATTTATGACATTAATTAGGTGTCAATAAGTATTTACAATAATGTATCATGATACGTTCCGGATTTTCAATATGGCATATTTTCCTGTCCTTGATTGCTGCTAACTATTCAAAGTACGGAAGACAGTTTACAATATTTGATATCCTCTAGGTCTAGGGCAGAGGTCACCAATAGGTGAACCACAGTCCGGATGACGACGAATTTTATAAGGACCGACGGGAATAAATCCATACGCTGATTAGCTCAAAGGATTTATTTGAAAGATAGGCCAACCAAATGCATTTCGAAATCAAAATACAATTTTGTCTACTTTTTTCGTAAGTTCAAATTTAGTTTTCATAAAGAGATTGAAATTGGTGATTTTAAATTGATTTCGTTAAAATAATATAGGCCACATTACGAAAACACTCCGAAAATAAAGTGCGGGTAACGGATCTTGGTAGAGATACAGAAATGGTGCAACAGTGCACTTTTTCAATGGTGCAATGGTGCACTTTACAATGGGGCAATGGAGCACTTTGCGCCAAAGTGTTAATTTTCTCTTTTTTTTTAAAGCCAAAAGATCTGTTATAAAATAAGTTTAGGTTCCTACCAGAATCTCTTTTTATATTTAGACCAAAGTTGTTACCCATAAAATGTACAAAAGTACAAAATAAAAAGTATTTCCAAAATTAGTTTGTACAAAATCTGCAATTTCTTATTATTTAACAGTCGGGGTTTTTATGTCTGATTCGACACTGAAGGAGCTGATAATGATAATTTGGTTCACCTTCCATTTTGAGACATTAAAATTAATGTCGTGGTTCTGCGAATATAATTCACAATTTTTATAAGATAAAATACAAATGTAAGATAAAATAGTAAAATTTAAATGTTAAAAGCTAGAAGCAGCTTCATTAAATACTAAAATAAAATCCCAAAGTGGATAATTTACTTACCTCCAAGTAAAATGTAAATGGAAGCTGGTACAACTTTTGGAATTAAGAGGATTATAAAGACAAAGGATAAATAATGTATACAGTAATATTAAAAACAATTAAACCAATTATAAATGATCAAATTATATTTTCTAAACGCGAAGGTTTAAATTTCAATTAGGAGATATCAAAAGGACTGATAGTCATTTATAGTTGGTTTGATTTTGTGTATGTATAAGACTTATAACATCTGCAAATATGAATTGCTATTACATTTATCAAGATTGGAGAAAACAACAGCATGACCGCGAATGCTCGAATGGGAACGGCGTGAAAATAGGCTGAGAGTAATATAGCTCAATCCTACGTTTTCGTGTCTAAGTATTTTAAATTGGCAGTCGGTGCAGCCAACAAAATTAACACTGCATGAAGGACGCGTATATTTGTAAATCACACCCGAACACGAGTCCCGAATTCGATACTCTTTGTGTTTAAATGAGGCTTTGATAGATTTCTTGTTAATAAGAATCAATTTAAAATTCATTTGGTAATAATGATTTAATAGTAATGACTTCAGTTTTGTTTCTATTTTGTAAGAGGTATACACAATGAATGGCATCTTAAAATATTTTACGTCTTTCGGCAAGGTTGGTATTGCTGAACTTGGTCTATAAACATTATCTAAGAATTATTTTATGCAGTTCTGACTTAAAGGTTTTGGAAATATATTGTTACAAAAATATCTGTTAGGTATTTTAATTGTCTCTTCAAATTATTGCAATAATATAAAATTTTATGTCATACTCAATGTTGTAGGGATGCTATAAATTTTAAACAACTTATGTGAACTAAGAAAATTAGAGAGAGATTCTACGACAGTTTTCTTCCTCGATTTTAAAATTGTTTCGACATTTCATAATTAAGATATTTAAAAGGGAAAGGAAGTTGTTTATTTCAGTTCTCACACTTTACTACTGAGGTAATCTAAAAACCAATTGGCTTGATCAGTAAAGTCAAATAAAACTTCTATAAAATTTACGTTTGAACTGATAAGGGCAATCATTCATCAAATAGTCGTTCATGATGAGAGATAAAGTGTTAATATTTTTGTCTCGTTTCGTAGTTGTTTCTGGTTCATAAAAGCCAGAATTTGTAAATTATCTCAAAGTGTGAGTAATACATGGCTCATTGGGCCAATTACTAAAATGATGCAATCTTTTGCCTTCAAACGAAAATGTTAACTTTTTAGGCACCACAAATGTTAAGGCAGAGATGATTCGGAAAAATGGTGCAGGAGCTGTAATTGAGAATTGGAGTTTTGGAAAAAAGCAAAAAACACACCACTTAACAGTACAACCTTTGTAAAGCATATACTGTAGATGTTTTCACTGCAGTAACTGTGCTTTGTAAGATGCTTTATAAATTCAAAATAGTGGCACGTGGGCAAACACTGGAGAGGGTTCTCCGAATTTGAACAGTCCCCTTTTAGAGTAAGGACTCTATTGCTGAGTGTATTTTGGGGGTTGTTCAACCTCCCTTGTAACAATAAAGGTCATGTGACAGAGGCAGTGCCGACGAGAGCTGCCACGGGCCCTGGGGAAGGATTGGTATATGGACCCCCCACTGTTTAGTCAGTATTTTTTTGTGAATGTTTTTTGTGTACATAACAAGCAAACTGATTATATGTCCAAGTCACTATTCAAAACATACAGTATGAATAAACAACTCAGAAGAAAATGACCATTTTATTTTTCGAATCAATTATATTAATTCTATCACCATACAATTTACAAATGCAGTACCAGTCCATGCAGGCAAGACAATTCTTTACTGCAAGATTTACATAATTAGAAAGTGTACTTTCTTTGCCTTCTCTCAAGCAAAGTGGTAAATAATTCTGATGAAATTTAAAGTACGGGGTAATGGGCTTTCAATTACAATTGTTCCCAGATCTGTCAGCCGGTCTTGGGCATTGGTGGACCGCGGATATATTTTATCTGTTTCAGTTTGACTATGATAATCTGTATAAAATGTATGTTCATTAATTATATTTCCCTTCTGTTATGTAATCAATTGCTTTATTAATATTTTTAGATTTTATCCCCTCTTTCCGGGCCCCTAGAGTCCGGGCCCGGGATTTAACCGCTTCCCCACCCTCTCGGCGGCCCTGGACAGAGAAGGCCCACAACCACGGATCTATATATCTCTGGATACAAAGTACGGTCACCCATCCAACTATTATCGACATTCACTATCGCTTAACTTCGCTGATTTCTGGAAAACCGTGTTTCGACATGGCTACATTTTGGAGTCGACATTTTTGGGCAACACAAAAATAATTGTCTTACGCGTTCGGAATCTTCTTTTAACTCGCGTCTTTCTTATGTCGATGGCAAGTCCCACTGATTAAAGACAATGAGCGCCAACATTAGAACAATTTTCCTGAATAGTCTTCAAAGAGGGAGACTTACATCTGTGAACAAGAGTCAAACT
Source organism: Bathynomus jamesi (assembly GCA_023014485.1). NCBI lineage: Eukaryota > Metazoa > Arthropoda > Malacostraca > Isopoda > Cirolanidae > Bathynomus > Bathynomus jamesi. Next base: position 169,703 of record JAJOZX010005251.1, on the reverse strand, counting down.
GTGGAGGTGTTTAAGAGGTAGAAACCCTCATATACTGTATATAATTTGTCTGTAGCTCAACCTAACATCGATTTTGCTGGTTTTCATTGCTTGTATTTTTATTGTTTTCTATTTTTTCTAGTTTTTATTACTATTGTTATTACTACTACTATATATATATATATATATATATATATATATATATATATATATATATATATATATATATATATATATATCGAAACTACTAGAAAAACTCTTGTTACTCCGCTTAATTGATTTCCTATGGACATCTAATCAGTTTGGCTTTAAAAGGTCCCACTCAACTGACCTGTGTATCTATGTACTTAAAGAAACAATATCTAAATACATTGACAGTAATTCACCCATTTATAGCTGTTTCCTTGATATAAGTAAGGCATATGATAGGTGTGAACCACAATATTTTTATTTGCAAAACTAGTTTATGCGATGATATGGTGTTATAAGTCCCTCTGTTAAAGGTCTGGATCGGCTACTAAACGTCTGCGAAGTGTTATTGTGTTTCGCCAGAAACATGATATTCTTTTTAATATTACAAAAACTAAGGTTATGCAATTTCATCCTAAAAGCTGTAATCAGCCAGCTGATATAATGTTTAAAATGAATGGTGAAGTAATTGAGGAAGTACAAGAGTTTAAGTATTTGGGTCAAACTATTACCAGCTCCTTGACTGATGACTCGGATATAAGAAAACAATCTCGAAGCCTGTGTGCTAGAGCGAATATGACCATAAGGAACTTTCGTTTCTGTTTCTGTTTCGTTTCGTTTCTTTCGTACTTTCTGCAGTAATATATACGGACAGCAACTCTGGATGAATTATAAAAAATATTCTGGCAGAACCCTAAATTTGTTGTACAACAGGTCTTTTAGACTCTTACATAAATTACCCCCGAGATGCTCAGCTTCGCAAATGTTTGCTACCCGCAATGTCCGGAGCTTCCCGGAGGTAACAAGACGTGCTCAACACAGTCTAATGCAAAGAATTAAAAAAATCAACCAACCCGATCATTCAAGCTATCCATGAGTCCTGCCATTTATCCTCTAAGCTATGGACTTTTTGGTACGAAAATGTCTGTCTGTAGCTCCACTTAACTTCGACAGTGCAGTATTATTTCTAATCAATTGTATATATTTCTATGCTTAGTATATGAACTGTCATTGTATTAATAATATTTGTCATATGGACTATAGTCTGCCAATAAACCTTTTCATTTTAATTTTCATTTCATATATATATATATATATATATATATATATATATATATATATATATATATATATATATATATATATATATATATATATATATATATATAGTGTGAAAAATGCGAAATGAAAATGCAAGGGAGCGGAACCCTTTATTTTGTGAGGATACATGAGAAAACAGAACAGGCAAAATTTCTTTGTAATCCAACAACATTTAGAGGTTGCCCACAGCTGATAGGTATTTTCAATTTATAGGGCAATGGAAATTTTAATTCTCAGTTTAAATGATAAATTGCATCTCCAATATACATCTCCAATAAGTATTCAGAACAAATATATCGTGTGAGTATATTCACTAAATTCATAATTAACGATTAAAGTACATGACACCTCGAGTGTTGGCGTTCATTTTTTCATCAAAGTGGCTTTGGAGGCTGTCGGCAAGACTTTACGATGTTCTTCGACGATTTGAATCATGAACTGCATCTGCTCTTCGTTCCGAGTCCTTCCAGCCTTCGTGAATTCTTGAATCAATGCTATGCCTCGCTCTGCTGCATCATTCACTACATTTAAGGAATCCACCCTGATCTTTGCTGAACCAAAGCTGGTGTTGTTTTCCCAGTTTGATGGATTCTCTTGCAGGAAATCGACCGGAAGATCTAGAAGGGTGAACAGATTGTACGTATTGGAAGAGCAAAAGTCTGCCAGGGTCTTTCCTCTTGGATCTGGAATCCAGACTCGTCGGGGGGGAGCTTCTGACCCTTCAACGGAATTCATATTCTCTACCATTTTCCGCTTCTCATCATCATCGACTGCAGGGTCGAATAGTGCAAGGCCCACGTTTACGTCATTGAGGTACCAGAGATGCCGATTAAAACTCTTGTACCCAGCGGCGTTGGTGTTTTGCAACTTTTGAAGGAGGGTTAAGTCGCTTCGTGGAGCGCTTGCTGCTTCTCTTGCTGAAAACCACGGAAGGACGTAATCTTGAGCAACGAAGAGACAGAAGTCCCGCAACCCAGAAATCAGGCGGTCACTGCTACTTGCTCCACGAGATGTTGAAGGACATTGGTTCATGTGCATCGTGAACTAGTATCTGAACATCCAAATCTTGAAAGAGTAAATTCCACGCGCCATCCACCGTGCTCGGTGCAAAGCCCCTGGAGCCATGAACACAGGACTCCGACGTCCGTGAGGTACTCCTCCCAAGAAAATGACTACAAGTTCAAGAAGCTCTTTGTAGTCATCTCTGGGATGCTTCACTTTCAGAAGGTCATTTGCTTCATGAATCATCTTCTCGGCCCAGGGACTGATCACTGCAGCCGTGTCCTCTTCGTCCGCGGCAGTGGAGTATTCATTCAATTGTTGCGGCCAAACATTACGGAAGCTCTGGAAAATCGTAATCTCAGGTCCTTTGGAAAGGTCTCCAACAAGGAAAGAAAATACTGCTTCAAGCAGCAGTTCCAGCACGTGATATCGACACGCAAAGTAAATCATTTCACGCCCGAGAGCCTGCTCTACTCGCACACACACTCTCCATGGATGCCGGTGTTGGTGGCTGTCGTGTCAAAGCAAAGAGCTTTGATCTTCTGGCCAAGATCCCAGTTTTCGATGGTTTCGATGATGACGATTGCTGTCCTTTCTGCCTTGGAGTCTGGGAGTTTGGGGATGGCTAGAATCTTGCTCATTCCATCCCCGGTAACTAAGATGGCTAAACGGTCGATTTTGTCTCTTCCCATTAAGTCTGCCATAAGTTTTTCATCCCAGTGAAGAACAAGAGGGCATTCAGGCTTGTAGGAAGCTCTCACCTCTGCTTCGTGGGCTGATCTGTACCTGGATCTGCTGGCCCGAATAGCGCTTGGACTGAGGCACATCTCACTTATGTCCTGACCCATTTGCATGCCAAAGGGGATGAGAACACGAGCAGCTGCCCTGTCGCTCATCCGCGTGCGGTCCAATGCTGCAGCGACCTCCGAACTGATTGCCGTCGTCCCACGGCGATGTTTTGGAGCCGACGATGTAACTGGCTTTCTTTCGGGACTTGTTTCCTCACTTGATGACGCTGACGATGAGGTTTCCATAACAACGGTAGCAGAGATTTCTTCCATTTCCTGCACATGCCTGTCTTTCCGCTTCAATTCCTGAGCAGTTCTTTCTTGGGCCCTTGCGACTTTTTTGGCAATCTTCTTGTCGACATTTCCAATCCTTCCTCTCCGACCCTCCTCCCTTTGAGCAAGCAGGAAGTCCTTGTCCTCCTGAATTTTGATAAGATTTAGGGCATTTTGGTGACCAATGTCGAAAAGGTTGTTCAAGCTTGACCTGAACGCAGCCTGGTTGTCCAAATTGGTCTTCGTTTTCCGCGAAATTCTCTTCTTCAAACCCTGCCATTCGTCATGCAATTTCCGGACGTCCTTCTTGACGTCGTGCGGATGTTTCGTCGGTAAACCTTCTGTCACCCAGATTTCAATGATGGCTTGTGATGTCGAGGACACACTCTCAGCTAAGGATTTCTTCTCTTCATTGTGGAGATGGAAAAGGTACTTCAATACATCACCTCTTGAAGGTAATTGCTGACCGGCAATAGTAGGACTTGATGACCCCACAAGCCAGATTGATTTCTTCGATCTTGTACATGCCGCCGTTCACCGGTTCTGTGAATAAGACAAAACAGTGAAATTGGTAAGTTAATTTAACCCATTCATGGATAAAGTACCTCAGGAAAATGTGTAGAAATAAGCCACCCTCTTTGTAACCGTAATCTGTGTTCAAATAATGATTGGCTGGTAACCCATGAACACAATATGTATTAAAATTATAATAATTTTGCGAAATCATGCATACATAACCATTTACAGTATATCCAATCCATATATAAATTTAAAATAATCTACGGTACACTACACTATTTCACTCAGACGATGCGAAAAAAGATGATTGCAATACGCTGAAGCAGAGAGCGTCCAAAATTTTATACGCATAAAAATTAAACCTTATAACTATTTTTGGAAACAAAAATATTGCCGGTAAAACAAGTCATTATACTTACAAACAATTCATAATACCATCCATTACAGTGCTAAGTAAAAAAAACGTTTGAAATATATGAATTATTTAAATAACACTTACCGTTATGAGAACTGTGATGCTTCTTGGCCACCATTACGTAAATGCATGAAAGACGTGAGTAATTAAGAGAAAACGATTTAGAATTAAAGAAAATTTATTTGTTGGTATACTGAAGTAAAGAAATATGGATTATCAGAACGCAATTGACAAATGCAATTTCTAATTTTGGGGACGCTGTGTATCAATGGTTAATAAAAACTAGAAGTGACTTAAAAAGGGCGCATAAATAAATGAGCATATGGGTAAAACTTTGGGGTCTTTGGGCAACCTCTAAATATTTGATGATTTTCCAAAAAAATCATGTGCTTTATTTGCTCCCGGAACCTCATCATTTGCGGGGTTCCGTGACCCGAAATTCACACTTTCAGTTTTTAAAAGCACCCTAATATATATATATATATATATATATAGAGAGAGAGAGAGAGTCGAATATCAAACATGCACAATCATGATTTTGTATAAGGCAAAAATACCCCCACCAAGAAACGAACCCACCACCTCTTGAATTGAAGGTGAGGGCGTTAACCATTAGACTACGAGTACGAAAGAAAATCGTATAAAGTGGTGGTCATCAGCTCGAATGCAAGGGTTAATACGTAAAACACCTTTGGCGCGAAACGTTATGCGTTCCCTCAGTTAATGAAATATCCTCAAGGTTTTATTAACTTTTATCATGTCGTAATCAGTGGTTAGCGACCTCACCTCGTACTCAAGAGGTAGTGGGTTGGAAGCCTCGTAACCTCGTAGCAGTTCCGCGATATTATATTTCTATTTTAGGTATTTGAGATGAAACTTTGTTTTTCAGGTTTTTACTGAAAATAAAGTAAAAATATTAAATTTCTAATCTGTTTCCAGGTTTACCAAAGTTTCATTTCGTCACTTTTCATTTCTTATACTGAAAACTATAACTACTCATAGGTAGGGTGACCACATTTTTGCGATCCCAATGCGGGACGGATCCATTGGTACACTAATATACTCGTATGATATCTCGATAACACTCCACAGGTCAACCAATACCTTTCAAAAGCATTTTGCAGCACCCTATAGGCATTTTACTTTATCTTTCAAAGATATATAACGGACAAATAATAATTGTACTACCAAAAAGTAATTTTATATAGTTTACTTACCTAATTTATTGAAAAACATTTTATTTAATTGTACTTGGCACTGGAATGTATTTTCTTAAGGAGAGGTATTTCTTTGTTCAGATATTCACAAAATTCAAGGCAACTCATCTCGTAATTCCATATCGTTAATAACGCTGCTTTTACAGTATTTATATTTAACCGACTTTTTTCTGTCCAAAAGTTATTCATTATGGAAAATACCTCTCTGTTGGAGCATTTGATCCAGGTAAACTCAAACAGAATTCTATTACCTTGGAAATGTTTTCAAAGGGAATTTTCTGACTCTTGAAATGTGTAAATATTTCTACCCACCTACTGTCAACTTCCAGTTCCATGTCATTCCATTCTTTAATTCTTTCTGATGTTACAAATTTTTTACACAAGTTACTTCATCAAATAGTTCACTGTCATTTAAAGGGAAATCGGACTTCCTTTCAAGAATGAATTCGATGCTTTCTTTAACTTCACTCCAGGAGATTAAGTTGCGAAGAAGAATCCAATTAAAAATTTTTACTTCTTCAAAATGCTGACACCACTCATTCAAATATTCTACACACATAGCATAGAATGAAGAAGCTGTATTTTTGAAACTTTCTATATCCTTTCCTTGTCTCTCTAAATCCTTCAACATTTTATCCACAGTTAAGGGGAAAAATGACTCCTGTTTTCTTTCAGTTAATTTTAGCTTTAAGTCCTTAAGAATACAGGCTATTTCCGGCAAGGAAGCTTTTTGAGATTCAACTTTTAAGATGCAATCATGGAATAATGAACTCTGATTGTGTACAAAATACAGAAATGCCTCAGCATAAGGGTTCTCAAAACACTGTCTGAGAATAGTAGGACATTTTTCATGAGACTGAAAATACACTTTCAAAGGTTTGAATAGCCGAAGAACCCTTTCGATGACTGGCCTCAAAGCCAGCCACCTAGTTTTACTGTATCCTAATATATTTTGAAACTCCACGCCAACAAAATCACATATATCTTTCAGTTCCTCCACTCTGACTGTATAAATGTAAAAGAATGAGTAGATTTTCACAACTATCACTTCCACATCAATAGACAGAGAGTCACATGAACTTTTCATGCAGTTATTGAAAATATGGGCTGGACAATTGACACTAATTAATTTTCTACCCAAACTTTGCTGTAGCCTGAAGAAAACATTATTTTTGCCACCTCTTGATGACCCCCCCAAAGTTAGTGTTTGTATTGTCAGCACATAATGCCAGTATTTTATTTGTCAGCTGATGAGAATCTAAAGTTCTGTGTATGAAATTGAATATTATTTCAGATGTCTCTCCAGCTAAACTTGTCACCTCTAGGATTTTTACCTTAACTCCCTTTGTCGGTAAAAAATATCTAACCAATAAAAGGCATACTTTGACATTTCCATGGTTCGTACAATCACTGTAAATTGTTATGCAGTTGGAAAGTGAAAGGTCATCTTTTAATGATTGTGGAACATCAGGTTGAAAGACATTAGTTAAAATTGCCTCTGTTTTAGTACGAGCGCAAGAAAATGTCTTATTGAAGCGTCTTCTGATTAGTTTTGAAGCGCAGTCTGTAGATCGAAAAGATAGGTTGTGTTTGATTGAATGGTAAATCCAAGTTCCTTCAGCTACTGCTACACTTTTTTTCTCTTCATCAAAATCTTTACTCTGTAAAAACGTTGTCAAAGGCCTACTTGATGAAGCGCACGCATCAGCTTGTTTATGCTTAGTAGAGTTTAAATAACATTTAATGTCACATTTTCCACCACTTGCAATTGAAAAAGTAGAAAAACATTTAATACATTTCACCATGCTCTCACTCTTTGCTTTTTTAATAAAAGGATATTCCTTTTCTAAATCTTCATTGAAAGTGCACTTTTTTTTTAAGTCATTTTTAAAATGTATGGGTACTCTGACAATTAAATAACACGTCAACACCATTATAATTCAAAATTTTAACTGACGAGCGTCAGCCGTCGAGGTCTGTCATACTGGAGGTTTCAAAAACGTTTTAAAACGTTTATGAGGAGATGCGCGGATGCCAAATCTACGATAATGAATACAAATTACATTTCATTTGTACGAAAATTGCATAAATACAAGAATGCGGGACATTGCATTGTCCCGCATTGGTCAATGTTTTTTGCGGGACAGAAACTCTAAATGCGGGACAGTCCTGCAAAATGCAGGACGTCTGGTCACCCTACTCATAGGTAATAAGATCAATAAGATCAATAAGATCAATGCTTTGCTTTAAAGAATATTTGTATAACTTTCCACATAAGTTAGTAGATTCAAATGTGCAAACAGCGGTTTATTAACTCAGAAGGTTAAAGCATATTTGAAGCTACATTTGGCTCATACAATACGATTATACGGAAAATTTTAAATATAAATTTCGATTTACATTCGATGGGAGTTGGGGTGAGGGCGAGGGGTTAGGGTTTTTTTCTATTTCTATTTTTTTTTGTTTTAGGAAATGGCGTGTTTTGAAAAATGAGTGTTTGATAACAATCTTATAAAAGCGAAGGTTTCGCATAATCCTCTTGACGAATCGTAATTTTTTCTTTTGCTTAATATGTGGACTTTTTTTAAGTAACTGTACTTGAAACAATTTTTAGTGTCTACATTTTATCATCCTTTATTTTTTATTTATTTATGTAGCTGCGTGGTTTGTTAGCGTATGTTTTATGTATAGTATCATGGTATCATCGCATTCTTAAGACAAAAATCTTGTGGAATATTTTACTGCTTATTGCGGTAATTGTACTGAGATCTTCCTGGACCTATCTCGAGCGTTGGACTCAAGAGAGCAATCGCGTCTAATCAAAACTGTGATAACTGCGAAGTCACGCGAGTAGTATCAAATGTTCGATTAGTGAACCCCTTCTATTTAGGTGTTTAGTAACTGACCTTTGTAATTGTGGTAACGAAACCAGTATTCAGTATTCAGATGGCATAACACCCCTCACTCACGCGATAACGACTTAGGAACTGTACCAGAAACAAAAAAACGTGGCATTCATCCATATTTATGACGGGTTAAATATAAATAAAGTGACTTACAGTAACAATACAATACAATAACAATATTAGGTGTACTTCTAGGTGAGAAGCTCACCTTCAAAGAACGCATCAAACGCAACAAGTAGATTGTAAAACTTGGCATATACTGTATATATATATATAACATTTTAACTGCAAACAACACACAGTATAATTAATGTAAAGAACGACGCTTGTGTAGAAGAGCGTTCAGCAAAGATGAAGAGGGAGAACGAGCAAATGAGAAATAAGGTACCTCCCAGGAATCGAACCCGGGATCATCCAATTGCCGGTCGGATATGTTAACCACTACACCAAGGACCCCGATTAGTCAGTACTCGTAATTCTCCTACATACTAGCGGAATCAAGTGCCCTGAGGGGGCTCCTTCGCATGCCGTACATATATGTAGGAGAATTACGAGTACTGACCAATCGGGGTCCTTGGTGTAGTGGTTAACATATCCGACCGGCAATTGGATGATGCCGGGTTCGATTCCTGGGAGGTACCTCATTCTTCATTTGCTCGTTCTCCCTCCTCATCTTGTGCGGAACGCTCTTCTACACAAGCGTCGTTCTTTACATTAATATATATATATAAATATATATATATTTAAAAAACATTTTAAAATATGTATTGGTGAATCTGTATTAGAACCACTGTACTCCCTTACATAACATAGCAATTAGGGAAAATACAGCAGCAGGAACGACATCATTAAATGTATTGTATCAAATATTGTGAGAATGATATCGGGTGTTTAAACAATGGTGACTCCCCAAATCCCTTCTTTATGTCCTTAAAATTTATTTAGCTAAAGGACTCGCGTAAGATAAATATCCGCTCACATACGCATAAAATATTAGGCTTTCGAAAGGCCTTTCAAAAGGACATTATACATATATATATATGTGTGTATACATACAGGGGCTGGACAGAATAATGGAAACACTCGCATTTTCGATGCTATATTTTCTGGTATCATTAATGGTATTATGTACTTTATTAAATTCATAACCTTGGGGACTGTTCCTCGAGATACAGGAGCAATTATGGGATTTTTATTACTGAAACACCACCCAAACCCATTAATGATATCAGAAAATACAGCACCGAAAATGCGAGTGTTTATATTATTTTGTCCAACCCCTGTATATAGATATGCTATAGGCAAACTATAATCCAGGCATTGTGTAAAATGCCTGGCAATTTTAGGTAAAGTATGAAATATAGAGGTTTTCATTGTTTCTTTTATACTTTACCTGGATATTCTGTATGATTCCTAGGTATTCTATAGAATGCCAAGACTGATTTGGGTAAAGTGTTATTTTAATATCTTCAAAAAAAATTAATCGAAGCCTACGGGAAAATTATTGAATGCCGGGTTAATTGAATGCGCAGTTAGGTTAATTGAATGACAGGTTAGACTGGTTGAAGATTGGTTAGGTTAAGTCGTGATATTTTCGTTAGTTTTGATAGTAAACGAAAATATCATGACTTAACTCAACCAATCGTCAAGGGCGTACAGTTGACCTAACAGGGCATTCAATTAACCTAACCAGTTGTTTGAACTTGTTGAGCCTGTCTTTAACACATTGTCCGTATCAGGCAGGCATGTATAGAATGGAGAATATTGTGGAAACGGCGGTGACTCATTATCTTACCACAGCGGTCAAATGTTTTCAACGAAACATCAAGATAACGATACAAACAGTGGAAGCTGTTCCAAGTTATACCGTGGTGCATGGTGGTATAAAAGCTGCCATAGCTCCAAACTAAATGGTTTTCAGTATGAAGGAAACCACACTTCCTACGCTGATAGCATCAATTGGAGTTCATTTCGTGGACAGGATTACTCGTATAAGAAAACTTCTTTGAGTCTTAGACCGAAATTCCTTAACTAAATCGAAAATTATTTAGAAATACCATCAAACTGACTAGGCCTTTCAAAATATGTTTCGAGAAGTTACTCGTACGTTTCAAGTAATAGTAAAAGGTGCAATAATATCCACTTTCTCATTTTTATTCCTTAAAAGTTTTTTGAATGAACTTCGTGTCAGAAATTCGCTGTATATCCCATTGAGAATGAATAGTTCATCAGATGTTCATATCGGGTGATTTGTGGAATAGAGATCGTCTCTTTATAATGTAACTAATTAATATTTTAGTGAAACTATAAAATATACAAGAAATAAAATTGTTTAAAATTTCATATTTTCTTTTTTACCATAATTTTTCTTGTCGGTTTGGTTTGCTCATTGTATCAGTTGCTCGGAGACACTAGCACCGGAGTAAAAAATATTTATCACGACTTTTTATGTTGAATTTTGCTTCAATCTTTTTTCGATTTAGAATTGAAATTTTAATTGTCTTCCAATTAAATCATACCTTGAATATATACTTTGAATATTTCCTATTTGTTTAATTTTTCTTATTTACAATTAACTTTCTGTTGAGTGTCAAAAGGAAAATAACTCATTTGTCCTTCTTCATCGATTAACTTTATGTTTATTCAATAATAAATAATCTTAAAAAAATTATGAAAATGGTAAATGTGATAATTATTAAAAATGTGTTGAGAAAAGATGTTTCAGGAAAGCGAATGATAGTCAGTTGCGAACTGATATAGTGGCGGTTAACGCCAGTCTTTTATTTCTGATCTTTACAATTTTTTTTGTTATGAAAAAGGGCTCAAAATGGAGAATTCCTTCATAGTTGATTTGTATGATGACTTTAATATAGGAAAGTATGAATCTGAAAATAGAGAAAATAGTGAATTGTTTCCTTATTTGGAACATTTAATTAATGAAAAATAAATTACAGATTTCAAGTTACTCTATCCTTTTCTACAAATATAGAATACATTAAGAAAATCTACAGACATTTTGTGTAAAATTAATATATATATATATATATATATATATATATATATATATATATATATACACACACACATATAGGTTTATGTTTACTTGCAGCAATTTAATAAAGTACTAAATTTGCTGCAATAATATGTAATGTATTGAGTGGAGAAAGTAATTTGTGCTTTTAATGTAGTTAGAAAAAGGAAATTGATAATTAAGTGGTAATTTTGGTGTCACAATCTGTTTCATGACAAAAAGGGTTCCATTTTTTATGTAAATTTCAAAACTTACCTTTTCATTGAAATTCTACATAACAAAAAGGTTGATGCGTATAAATTACTTGTAAGAAGAGAGGACTGTAGTGCAAAGGCATAATATAAGTTATTCAGCTGCATTTATATTTAATATTCATAAGTAAAAGACACATGGACAACGGCTTAAAGATTTAAAGTGTGGGAAAATAGGTGGATGTCATATCGCAAATACCAAACAATGCTATCTTCTTGAACCAATTTGAAGCGAATTTAAATTCCTTTTACTGCTCAGTTAATTGTCCATTAATAGAGAATAAGTGGTGAATAATGGTGATTTAAGTGCGATTTTAAAATAGCCTAAAGGTGACACTGAAATTTGAAATGTCCAAAATATGACTCGGGAAAGTAATGAGTTGTGACATCCTTGAACCTAATCTGAAAGAGACGCCCATTTTGGGATTTGAATAATAAACGAAAAAGTAAATAAAATTAATCTAAAATGAGGGTACACCCACAGGACGAGGGTGTTCCGAGATAAACCAGCCAAGGACAAGTAGATAAAATATAAAAAAAAAAGGGAAGAGTACTTCAAAGTAAATTATTAGAAGCATTTACTGAACTGGTTCAGGAAAATCAGCTTCAAAAATGTCAACTTCAACACTTTTGATTCAATTCTTGACGATTATTGTGCTGAGCAATTTCGTTTGTGGAGACAGCAGTGAATCAACGATCAGGGAAACAGAAAGTCTCTTCAAAGAGATTGGTTTCTCTCCTGACTGCGTGTCTCAAACTCTGGCACAATGTGAGAACTCCGCAAGAGATTCCTTTTTGATGGGAATGAAAATTCACTCTCATTCAATGCAAGAGACAATCGCCAAATTGAAGGAAATTCAAAAACGTCCTCGAAATTGTGCGGATCTTTTAACATCGGTGACAAAGAGTCTGGGATTCGAGCAGTGTACCCTTTCAGTTATGGAGAAAATCAGCCCGTTTCTGTTTTCTGTGACCAGATTACAGATGGAGGGGGATGGACAGTGATTCAACATCGCGGTGCTCTTCCACAAAGAGAAAACTTCTTCAGGAAATGGGTTGAATACCAACTTGGATTCGGCATTTTGACGGGAGAATTTTGGCTTGGCCTCTAAAGAATTCATGCCCTCGTTAGTGATACTTTGATGGAACTGAGGGTGGACCTTGAGGATTTTCAGGGAATAAAGCGTTGGGCGAAGTACGAACACTTTTACATCGGAGATGCCACTGAGAAATATCGACTAGATTTAGGAGAATATTCTGGAAACGCCGGTGACTCTTTAACTGATCACAGCGGTCAAATGTTTTCAACGAAAGATCAAGATAACGATGCAAGCGATGGAAGCTGTTCGAAGACATTCCGCGGTGCATGGTGGTATAAAAAATGCCATCACTCAAACCTAAATGGTTACCAGCATGAAGGAAACCACACTTCCAAAGGTGATGGCATCAATTGGAACGAATTTCGTGGTATATATTACTCTTTAAAGAAAACTTCTCTGAGCCTTAGACCGAAATTCCTCAATTAAGTTAAAAATTATTAAGAAAATCTTGAAATATGAAGAGCCCTCCTGAAATATCTTTAGAGAAGTCAATTGTATGTTTCAAATAGTTAGTAGTATAAATAATAATAGCAGTAATAGTAGTAATAGCAGTGGTAGGTGCGATAATATGTCATTTCTTAATGTTATTCTTTAAAAATATAAAAGTGTCATGGTTGACTTTAGTGAAAGAAATTCGCTGCGTTGACGCCATAATGTACAGTAATGTCGTTAAAATATTTTAATGTAAAAATGTAAGAGGCAAGAAACTAAATTGTAAAATTTAATATTCATTTTAGTCACATTTGATCTTCTGAATTTATATATATATGATGCTATATTTTCGGGTGTGATTCTACTTTTGAGAAAACAAACATTCTGTATTTTTAAACATTGACCGATAACAGTGGCGTACATAAGGGGGCATAGGGGGCATAGGTCCCCCATTGTAAAAGTTACTACTACTCTCATTAAAGATATTTGAAAAAGAAAGTTTCAAAAATAGATAATTTTGCAACATTCACCACAAAAAAAATCTTGATGTCATATGGAACTTCAGTTATTTCATGGTTACCAGAATATGTTATTAACTCAAAACTCAAAATCAATTTTGGCTGGCTTAGGAACGTTTATATATGTCTTTATACGTACGATTAATTTGTGCAAATTTAATTCTTTGTCCGTAAATTGGAAATAAAATACAACTGAAGCTTTCCAAGATGCAATTCATTTTGATTCCAAATCGATCATCATCAATTTTGAGCTGACACTCTGTGTGTGTGTGTGTGTGCCCCCCCTTTAAGAAATGCTGTGTACGCCCCTGACCGATAACCATGTTTTTTATTAATGTTGTTCATAAGTAATTTTATTTAAAATATCAGCCAAAAAGTGGTCAATTGTTGCTAAAAAAACCTTCTTTGGTCACATCTTAGTCTCATTAACTCTTACTGTTAAATATTAACAGTAATTTGTTGTAATTAATTATTTAATATGGATTATAAAGATCTGAAAAATTATATTCAAATGTGATTTAATTCAATACCTAATAAAATACCAACTTGAAAGGGATCAAATAATGCAGAATACCTTATTTGGTCGTATCCTAAGACTATATTAACTCGAGTTGATAATAATTACGAGTAATTTATTAGTTTCATTCTTATAACATTAATTAGGTGTCAATAAGTATTTTACAATAACGTATCATGATACGCTCCGGATTTTCAATATGGCATATTTTCCTGTCTTTGATTGCTGCTAAATATTCAAAGTACGGAAGAGAGTTCAAAATATATGATATCCTCTCGGTCTAGTGCAGAGGTTACCAATAGGTGGACCACAGTCCGGATGACGACGAATTTTATAAGAACCGACGGGAATAAATCCCCTACGCTGATTAGCTCAAAGGATATACTTTGAAAGATAGGCCAACCAAATGCCATTTTGAAAATCAAAATACAATTTTGTCTACTCTTTTTGTGAAGTTTAAATTCAGTTTTCGCATAGAGATTGAAATTGGTGATTTTAAATTGATTTCATTAAAATAATATCGGCCACATTACGAAAACACTCCGAAAATAAAGTGTGAGTTACGGAACTTGGAAGAGATACAAAAATGGTGCAATAGTGTTTGCGCCAAATTTAACTTTTTCGCCAAAGTGTTAATTTTCTTTCTTTTTTTTTCTTTTTTTAACCAAAAGAACTATTATGAAATAAATAAGCATTTCTACCAGGATTTTAATAATTAGACCAATGTTGTTGCACATAAAAAAGTACAAAAGCCCAAAAAAAAGGAGTTTCTAAAGTCTATTTGTACAAAATCTGTAGTTTTTTATTATTTAACAGTGTTTTTTTTTATGTCTAAATCGTCACTGAAGCAGATGATGGTGATAATTTGACTCTAATATTTAAATTCTTGTACTTGCCCTTTTGGTTCACCTTTCATTTTGAGACATTAAAATGAATGTCGTGGTTCTGCGAATATAATTCGCAATTTGTATAAGATAAAATACAAATGTAAGATAAAATGCTAAAATTTAAAGGTTAAAAGCCGGAAGTAACTTCATTAAATACAAAAATAAAATCACAAAGTGGATAATTTACTTACATCCAAGTAAAATGTAAACAGAAATTGTTACAACCTTTGGAATTAAGAGGATTATAAATACAAAGAATAAATAAGTATACAGTAATATTAAAAACAATTAAACCAATTATATAAATGATAAAATTATATTTTCTAAACACGAAGGTTTAAATTTCAATTAGGAGATATGAAAAGGGATGATAGTCATTTACAGTTGGTTTGATTTTGTGTATGTATAAGACTTATAACATCTTCAAATATGAATTGCTGTTACATTTATCAAGATTGGAGAAAACAACAGCATGACCGCAAATGTTCAAATGGGAAGGCATGAAAGTAGTCTGAGAGCAAGATAACTCAGTCCTTTATGTTCGTGTGTATTTTAAATTGGCAGTCGGTGCAGCCAAGAAAAGTAAGACTGCATGCAGGACGCGTATATTGTAAATCACACCTGAACACGGGTCCTGAATTCGATATTTTTGTGTTTAAATGAGGATTCATAGATTTCTTGTTAATTAAAATCAATTTAAAATTCATTTGGAAATAATGATTTAATAGTAATGACTTCAGTTTTGTTTCTATTTTGTAAGAGGTATACCCAATGAATGGCATCTTAAAATATTTTACGTCTTTCGGCAATGTTGGGATTGCTGAACTTGGTCTATAAACATTATCTAAGAATTATTTTCTGTAGTTCTGAATTAAAGGTTTTGGAAATATATTGTTACAAAAATATCTGTTAGGTATTTCAATTGCCTCTTCAAATTATTGCAATAAGATAAAATTTTAAATGTCATACTCAATGATGTAGGGATGCTATAAATTTTAAACAACTTAGGTAAAGAACGAAGAAAATTAGAGCGAGGTCCTATGACAGTTTTCTTGCTTGATTTGAAAGTTGTTCTGACATTTCATAATTAAGATATCTAAAAGGGAAAGGAAGTTGTTTATTTCACTTCTCACACTTTACTACTGAGGTAATCTAAAAACCTATTGGCTTGATCAGTAAAGTCAAATAAAACTTCTATAAAATTTAGGTCTGAACTGATAAGGGCAATCATTCACCAAATTTTCGTTTATGATGAGAGAAAAAGTGTTAATATTTTTGTCTCATTTCGTAGTTGTTTCTTGTTCATGAAAGCCAGAATCTGTAATTTATCTCAAAGCGTAAGTAATATATGGCTCATTGGCCAATTACTAAAATGATGTAACCAAATCTTTTGCCTTCAAACGAAAATGTTAACTTTTTAGCAAAGTTTTTCACCACCAAAATGTTAAGGAAGACGCGATTCGGAAAAATGGTGCAGGAGCTGTAATTGAGAATTGGAGTTTTGGTAAAAAGCAAAAACACACTACTTAACAGTACAACCTTTGTAAAGCATATACTGTAGATGTTTTCACAGCAGTAACTGTGCTTTGTAAGATGCTCTATAAATTCAATATAGTGGCACATGTCAAACACTGTTAAAGGTTCTCCGAATTTGAACAGTGCCCTTTTAGAATCAGGACTCCCTTGCTAAGTGTATTTTTGGGGTTGTTCAACCTCCTTTGCAACAGTAAAGGTCATGTTGACAAAGGGGGCCTACAAGTTTTACGTGGGAACCAAACCACGGATCCACACATCTCTGGATGCAAAGGACGGTCACCCATCCAACTATTATCACATTCATATCGCTTAACCTCGCTGATTTATGGGAAACGGTGTTTCGACATGACTATATTGTGGGGTCGACATTTTTAGGCAACACAAAAATAAATGTCTTACGCGTTCTGAATCTTCATTTAACTCGCGTATTCCTCGTGTCGATTGGCGAGTCCCACTGATTAAAGATAACCCGGAGTGAGCGCCAACATTAGGACAATTTTCCTGGATAGTCTTCCTACATGGAGACTTACATCTGTAAGCAA